>PVLC010049811.1:0-10265 GCA_004027655.1 Graphiurus murinus | reverse complement strand
AAAAAAAAAAAAAAAAAAAAAAAAAAAAAAAAAAAAAAAAAAAAAAAAAAAAAAAAAAAAAAAAAAAAAAAAAAAAAAAAAAAAAAAAAAAAAAAAAAAAAAAAAATCCAGAAGTCCAAAGAGAAATGCTGATCATGCAATAACAAACTGCTGATTTTCCTATTATGTAAAGAGGTTTGAGAAATTGATAGGGAAAAATTTAACCAAATATACCAAGGAGTGAATGGTGAACTTGCACATGTGGGAAATGATATAAGCACAACTGCTGTATTTGTAAGAGTAAAAGACTGCAAGTGGCACAAATGACTATTAGTGGGACTGTTAAATTAATCCTGGCTTATCTCCACAATGTTAGAATACCCAGTTGAAATAGTGGAGTCTCTCTAGATAACTGTCATGGAAATCTTTCGAAGTTTATGTTATATATATATGTATGTGATGCAGGGGATGGAACCCAGGGGCATTCTACCTCTGGGCTACATTCTCAGCCCAATTTATGTATGTATGTATGTATGTATGTATGTATGTATGTATGTATTTATGTGGTACTTGAGGTGGAGTCTAGGTGCCTTCTACCTCCAAGCTATACCCCCAGCCCTATTTTAGGGTCTTGCTAAGTTGCTGAGAGCCTCACCAGGTTGCTGAGGTTATCTTCAATCCTGAGATCCTCCTGTCTCAGCCTCTCGAGTACTGGGGTAACAGACGTGCATCACCATGCCCAGCTTATTTTTTATTTTGAGATAGAGTCACACTAAGTTGCTGAGAGCCTCACTAAGTTGCTGAGGCTGGCCTCGAACCTGTGATCCTTCTGTGTCAGCCTCCCAAGAACTGGGATTACAGGTGTATACCACCACGCCTGGCTTGTATTTTCAAGTTAAAAAAAGCAAAGGACAGAAGAGTTTGTAGAGTGTAATAATTTTAGTTTAAAACAGGGAAAAGTTCTATTTAATTATATTTACACAAAGAAACTCTGGAATATGCATAAAACTCTAATAATAATATAGTAATAATAATCCTGAGGGTAACTGATTGGTAACTAAGCGGTAGAGTTTGCAGGATGGAGGACTACTTTGCATTTTATAGCATTTTTATTTATTTCGTGTTTGTATTTTTTTTTTTTTTTTTTTTTTGCGGTACTGGGGATTGAACTCAGGGGCATTCTACCTCCGAGCTACACCCCCAGCCCCTTTTTATTCTTTATTTTGAAACCGAGTCTCACTGAGTTGCGGAGTGCCTCACTAGGTAGCTGAGGCTGGCCGCGAACCTGGATCCTCCGGTCTCAGCCTCCCAAATGCTGGGATTACAAGCGTGCGCCACCACGCCCGGCTTCGTGTTTGTATTTAAAAGATGTAAATTTCTAAACTATGCAAAGAGTAGATAGAAATTGAGAAATGTATAACTATAGCATATGGGGAAACATTGGAAACCACAGACAAGAAAGATAAATAGATCCAGAATCTCACTACCTAGAAGTGCCCACTACTGATAATACTTGCACATACCTCCTCCTGCTCTTGCATATATAGGAAATATGGTTGCTGTTTTTTTTTTTTTTTCCCCAAGGATTGGATTACAGAAGCAATAAGTCAGTATTGTTTTTCCTATATCAAATAGTCATTTGCAGCATTAAAAAAATCCTAAGCATTAAAAACTGTTTTTTCAAGCCGGGTGTGGTGGCACATGCTTATAATCCTAGTACTTGGGAGGCCGAGACTGGAGAATTACAGGATCAAGGACAGCCTCAGCAATTTTGTGAGGCTCTCAGCAACCTAGTGAGACCCTGTTTCCAAATAAGAAAAAAAAAAAAAAAAACAGTTTGGGGATGTAGCTTGGAGGTAGAATGCCTCTAGGTTCAATTCCCAGTAAAACACACACACACACACACACACACACACCTCAAAAAATAACCAAAAAACAGTTTTTCTGTTGCGAGGGTATTACATGTTTGTTGTAGAAAATATAGACAAAACACAAAATATAAAAAAGTAAGGCTGGGTGTGGTGTTGGTATACCCCTGTAATGCCAGTACTTGGGAGACTGAGATAGGAGGATCACAAATTCGAGGATAGCCTCAGCAAGTAGTGAGACCCTATTTCAAAAAAGCAAAAATGAATAGGGCTGGGGGTGTAGCTTGGAGGTAGAATGCCTCTGGGTTCAATCCTCAGTACCACACACACACACACACACACACACACACACACACTCACACACAAGAAGTAAAAAATCACTCCTCCCTCAAAATAACATTATTAATATTTTGGTGATCATTCTTCTGTATATTTCAATATTACTTAAACATGCATAAAACACATTTTTTTTTTCGGTACTGGGGATGGAACCCAGGGCATTCTACCTCTGAGCTATACCCCAGCCCTATTTTTCATTCATTTTTTGAAACAGGGTCTCACAAAGTTGCGGAGGTCCTCACCGAGTAGCTGAGGCTGGCTGCGAACCTGGATCTTCCAGTCTCAGCCTCCCAGGTACTGGGATTACAAGCGTGTGCCACCACACCAGGCTCGTAAAACACAATTTTTCATACATGTGATTATATTATATTGTTATTACCTTTTTTTTTTGCGGTATTGGGGATTGAACCCAGAGACATTTTACCTCTGAGCTACACCCCCAGCCCTATTTTTTATTCTTTATTTTGAAACAGGTCTCACTAAGTAGCTGAGGCTGGCCATGAACCTGCGATCCTCCTGTCTCAGCCTCCCAAGTAGTGGGATTACAAGAGTGTGCCACCACACCCAGCCTTACTTTATTATATTTTCTATACTGTTGTGGTGATATGGCAATTAAAGCAAGGGATGTTCTACCTCTGAGCTATACCCACAGCCCTTTTTATTTTGAAACAGGGTCTTGCTAAATTGCTGAGGCTGGCCTTGAACCTGTGATCCTCCTATCTCAGCCTCTCAAGTACTGGGATTATAGATGTGTGCCACCACACCTAGCTATGTGTGTTATTTTCAACCTGCTTTCCTTTTGCTCAATAATATGCTATCTTTCTCCCTCCCTCCCTCCTTTCCTTCCTTCTTTCTTCTTTCCTTCCTTCCTTTCCTGTGTGGTACTGGGGATTGAAACCAATTTACCTCTGAACTCAGCCTTATTTTACTTTTTTGTTTGGAAACAGGGTCTCACTAAGTTGTGAAGGATCCTCACTAAATTGCTGAGGTGGTCCTCAAACCTGCAATCCTTCTGACTCTGCCTCCCAGGTATTGGGGTTACAGGTGTGAGCCACCATGGCTATCTATATAGAATTTTTAATAGTAAAATGTCAATTCATTGTACTGTCTTTTTAAACTTGTGTGTGTGTGTGTGTGTGTGTGTGTGTGTGTGTGTGTGTGTGTGTGTGTGTGTTACTGGAGATAGAACCCAGGGGCATTCTACCTCCGAGCTACATCCCCAGCCTGATTTTATTTCTTATTTGGATACAGGGTCTCCCTAGGTTGACGAATCTCACTACTTACTGAGGCTATCCTGGGATCCCCCTCTCTCAGCCTCCCAAATAGTGGTGTTGGGGTGAATCCTCAGTTCAGGAACTCAGGATCTGCAGGGTCCTTGGCTAACGTGACAGAAAAGAATTTCAGCACACGCCAGTCAGAGACATGGACAGAGATTTGGGGAAAAAGGGAAGAAATACACATTCAAGAGAGAATGCAGAAGCCGGGCGTGGTGGCGCACGCTTGTAATCCCAGCATTCGGAAGGCTGAGACCGGAGGATCTGGGTTCACGGCCAGCCTCAGCTACTTAGTGAGGCACTCCGCAATTTAGTGAGATTTGGTTTCGAAATAAAGAATAAAAAATAGGGCTGGGGGTGTAGCTCGGAGGTAGAATGCCCCTGAATTCAATCCCCAGTACTGAAAAAAAAAAAAAGAGAGAGAGAGAGAGAATGCGGGCCACCTCAAGATGAGGAAGGCCTTTTGGGGGGTTCGGTGCTCTCTTCTTATAGGGGACTTTCATGAGGGGTGGGCTAGAGGAGGTATGTGAGGATGATCTCAGTCCGGTAGTCCCCAAGGCAGTTTATGGTGGTCTAATAGTCTGGTTAGCTTTACGGTCCTCAGGCTGATTGGCGTCCTCATTAGCTGATTAACAGATAAGCTGGAGAGTATCCAAAAATATAGGTTTTTCTAAATATTGTACCTGTCTTACTATCAATGCGTAGGGCAGTTATACTTTCTTTTAGTTAACCCTAAGATTTACAGATTTCCCGGAAATTTGGGAGAGTCAGGCCTGGGGAAGAGAACTGGTTTGTGGAGTAGAGGCTGAAGCACTTCAGTTCCAGGTTTTCAAAAGTTATATTTTACTTTCCCTTCCTGTCTCCCTTCTACCTACTTATTTCTTCTATCCTACATCAGTGGGATTACAGGCGTGCACCACCATGCCTGACTAACTTTTAATTTCGGAAAAGATGACAAACTCACAGGTGCTTGCAAAAAAAAAAAAAAAAAAAAAAAGTGCAGAGAGGTTCTGTTCCCTTCAGCCAGCTTTCTCCAGTGGTAATGTCTTGCACAGCAGTAGTACAATATCAGAACTAGGAAACTGACTTCGGTACAAATCACCTCATTCCAATTCCACCACTTCTCTAGGCACTCACTTATGTATGTATGCGGTGTGGGTATGTAGTTAATTCCATGGCGTTTTATCACATGTGTAAGTTCCCGTAATGGCCACCACAGTCTCGACACAAAATGGCTCTGTTACCACAAGGATCCTGCACTACCCCTTCACACCCCCGCCCCTTGGCAACCACTAATCTGTTCTCCATGTCTGTAATTTTCATTTCAAGCATGTTATACAACTCAAAGCATACACTAGGCAACATTTTGAGACTGGCTTTTTTTTTTTTCTTCTTTCACTCAGGCAACTCCCTGTTGTATGTATCAATAGTTTTTTGTTTTGTTCTTGTGGTAGTGGAGATGGAACCCAGGGATGCTTTACCTCTAAGCTACATCCATACGCCCTATTTTATTTCTTTATTTTGAAACACGGTCCTGCTAAGTTGCTGAGGCTGGCCTTGAACCTACCGTCATTCTCCTGTCTCCATCTCTTAAATATTGGGATTATAGACGTACACTACCACATCTGGCTTTAACAGTTTTTTTGTTTGTTTTTTTGTTTTTGAACTGGAGGTTGAATCCAGAGGCATTCTGCCTCTGAGCTACACTCCCAGCCTTATTTTATTTTATTTTTTATTTTTTTTATTTTTTTATTTTTCTTAAAGCAGATAGTCTTTTTATTTTACAGATAAGGAAACCAAGGCTTAGAAAGACACTGTAGGAAAAGGGATATTTAAAGTACCATGTAGATTTCTTTACAGAGAGAGTGGTTCACCTTTACTACAGCATAGGGTTGAAAATAATTAGGAGGCACATTAAGACCAGATGTCAAAACCCCTTGAATCTGCCACATGTCCATCTTTCTTCTCCTGATCCACAATTTGCATAATTTCTCATGTACCTACATACTATAGAGTTTTGACCTTAACTTTATTTATTTATTTATTTTTTTAATTTTTTATTGTAGTAATTCGTGCAATATAGCATACATCTTTGTTAATTACGAGTTGTTAACAACATATTTGCACACAATTCTCATTTGACCCCTTCCCCAATACCCACCCCAATCCCCTCCCCCTCCCTCCCCCTCAGGTTCACTTCAGTGAGTGACCTTGATTATTTTTTTATTTTGAAACAGGGTCTCACTAAGTTGCTGAGGCTGTCCTCGAACTTGTGATCTGCTGGTCTCAGCCTCCGAAGTACAGGGATTATAGGTGTGCACCTACACACCTGGCCGTTTTCTTTTTTAAATCAATTATTATTATTTTTCTATATTACTGAGTTGTATTTCATGGTATGTATGTACCACAGCTTATTTAATCATTCATCTGTTAAAGGGACATTGGTGTTGCTCTCAATTTGGGGCTATTACAAATAAAGCTGCTACGGTAGTTTGCATACAGTTTTGTGGAACATGGTTTTTATTTCTTTGGGATAAAAGCCCAAGAGTGCCATTGCTGGGTCATATGGTTGGGGCGTGTTCAGTTTTATATGAAACTGACAAATTGCTTGCTGTAGTGGCACTGAATTCTGACTTATTGAACTATATCCCTCTATTGATTGCCATTTTCATAGTTTTTGAGTCTTTCTCCCCCCCTTCTCTTGCTGTTGTTGTTGTTGTTGCCCTTCTTCTTCTTCTTCTTCTTCTTCATCTTCTTCTTCTTCTTCTTCTTCTTCTTCTTCTTCTTCTTCTTTCATTTTCTGGGGACACTGGAGGTTGTACCCAGAGGCATTCTACCTCTGAGCTACATCTTCAGATCTTCAGCCCTATTTTATTTCTTTGGGATAAAAGCCCAAGAAATAAGATCTTGCTAAATTCTGAGGGACCTTGCTAAATTGCTGAGGCTGGCCTCGTACCTGTCTCAGCCTCCCGAGTACTGGGATAACAGGCATGTGCCAGCACGCCCAGCCAAGTTGTTCTTATTATTAACAATAGTATTCTAAATATTTTATATGTATATTCCTAGCTTGCCCTACTATTTACATAGGATATGTTCATAAAGATGAGTTTTCTGGGTCAAGGGATGTTCAGAATGTAAATTTCAAATATGTCACAAACAATCCCCTTAGAGATTAGACTCTTGAGTCTCCATAGGGTCAGGGGAAATATGCCTGTCTCTCCAGCCTCTCACTGGTGCTATCCTGTTTCCGATCTTTGCAAATCCTGTGGTGGAGAAACTAAAGCTCATGTTCTTAACTCCTTCCCTCTACCACTTTCATCAAGCAGGTATTTTGAATTGTGTAGTTCTCTTTCCTGGAAGCCCTGTGACTTTTCTTCCTCATGAAAGAAGGAAGGTTTCTCTCTTGCCTCTCCTCCCTCCTCTCTCCATTTCCTCTTCTCCATCCTCTCAATATGATTTTGGTTTGATTTTCTAAAATCTGAATTATAGATGTATATTTCATGTATAATAAAATTCATCCTTTTGGAGAGTAGTTTGATGAGCTTTGACAAATATACAGTCATGCATGTACACATAAATATTACAATTGAGATGTAGAGCTTCTAGCTGGGTGTGATGGCACATGCCTGTAGTCCCTGTACTTGAGAGGCTGCGACAGGAAGATTGCAGGTTCAAGGACAGCCTCAGTGATATAGTGGGACTCTCAGCAAACTAGTGAGACTGTGTTTCAAAACAAAAAAATAAAAAGGGCTGGGGTGTGGTTCAGAGGTAGAATGCCCCTAGGTTCGATTTCCAGTGTTTAAAAAAAAAAAGTTGTAGGACATTTCTACATTTCTATTGCCCTGAAAAGTTGCTGCATGTACCTTGGTAGTCAATATCATTCCAATATTGTTTCCCGACCCTCTGGCAACTATTGATCTGGTCTCTTACTCTTATTTTATTTTATTTTTTTCAGTACTGGGGATTGAACCCAGGGGCATTCTACCTCCGAGCTACGCTCCCAGCCCTATTTTATTTTTATTTTGAAACAGGGTCTCGCTAGGTTGATGAGAGTCTCACTACTTGCTGAGGCTATCCTTGAACCTATAATCCTCCTGTCTTAGCCTCCCAAACACTGGGATTACAAGCATGTGCCATCACACCTGGCATACCCTATCTCTTTTACTTTTCTGAATGGCCATATAAGTGGAATCATAGAATCTTCTGTGCCTGGCTTCATTCACTCAGCCTAATGATTTGGAGATTCACCATGCACTGCCTATCTTGGCCATGCATTCCTGTTTGTTGCCGAATAGTATTCTGCTGTATGAACATACCACAGGTGGCTATCACCAGGTGATGGATATTTGTTTCCAATGTCTGGCTATTGAGAATGAAGCTGCTGTAAACATTTGCATATAGAGGTCTTCCTGCAAACAGATGTTTTTGTTTTCCTTGAGTAAATACCTAGAAGTGGAAAGGCTGGTTGTAGGGAATGTGTATCTTTAACTTTGTCAGAAACTGCGAAGCTGTTTTCAAGTGGCTGCCCGGCTTTGCGTCCCCTCCAGGATGAGGAAGCATTCCAGTGGCTCTGTATTCTCAGCAATACTTGACAGTCATTTTAACTTTAGCCATTATAGACAGTGTGTAATGAAATCACTTTGTTTTTATTTTCATCTTCCTAATGACAAATTATATCAAACATATTTTCATGTGCTTATTTGCCATCTCTATGTCATCTTTGGAGTAGCGACTGTTCAAATCTTTCCCTATTTTAAAAATTAATTAATTAATTAATTAATTAATTATTATTTTTTGACACTGGGGATTGAACCTAGAGGCATTCTACCTCCAAGCTACAACCCCAGCCTCATTTTATTTCTTATTTGGAAACAGGGTCTCACTAGGTTGCTGAGAGCCTCACTAAGTTGCTGAGGCTGGCCTAGAACCTGTGATCCTCCTGTCTCAGACTCCCAAGTACTGGGATTACAAGAATGCACCCCCATCCCTGGCTAGGTGCATATGCATTTAATATTGTTATTTGTTTGATGAATATGTCCCTTTGGCATTACATAATCTTTATCCCCAATAATATTCTTTAAGTTGAGGTTTACTTTTTCAAATATTAATTAGCTATTCCATTTTGCTTTTGATTGATGTATCTTTTTTCCATCATTTTCCATTTAATTTATTGGTGTCTTTATAGCTAATATGTGCTTCTTGTAGAGAGTATACAGTTAGGTCTGGCTTTTTAAATCCAACCTGACAATATGTAATTTAATTGGAATATCTGGCCCATTTATATTTAATTTAATAGTCTTTATGATTGAATTTCTACCTATCATCTTGCTATTTGTTTTCTCCTTGTCCCATTTATTCATTGCTCCTTTTACTCTTGTCCTCTTGCCTCAGAAACATAGTGAGACTCTCAGCAACCTAGTGAGATTGAGATCTTGTTTCAAAACAAAATGGCTGAAGGTATATGGGGGTATAGCTTGGAGGTAACCTCCCACCCCGGGTTCAATCCCCAGTATCACACACACACACACACACACACACACACACACACAAAAAAAAAAAAAAAAAAAAAAACAGAAAAAGGAAAGAAAGAAAGAAAAAGAAAAGAAAGAAACTTATAACTGAATACTTCCATTTTCACCCTTTTGCTCTTGGAGCTATTTCTGTAGTACATTTTTACTTCCATATTATTATGATCTCCACAATATGTTGTTAATATTTTTACATTACACAGATATTAAAATTAAGGAATTTTATTTTATATTTAATATATTTTTCACCAAATCCAACACTTTTCATTGCTTTGTTTAGGTCCAAATTTCCATCTGACATAATTTTCCTTTTACTCTAAGAACTTCCTTGGATATCTTTTAGTGCAGGTCTGCTGGCAATGAATTCTCTACGCCCTTGCTCATTTATTTTGCCTTCGTTTTCAAAAGATATTTTCACTGGGCATAAATCCTAGGCTGACAGATTTTTCTTGAAAGTTCTGGCTGTGGTATCTTCTGGCTTGTGCAGCGGGTGGGGAGTCTTTTATACTGCTTACCGTTTATCTTTGTATTCAGTGGTTCTTGTTTCCTGCCTGCCTTCAAGACTGTCTTTCTTTTTGGTTTTGCAGTCATTTGCCTAGGCTGTGTCTAGGTGTGTTTTCCTCTGCATCTATCCCACTGGGTTTTGAAGAGTTTCTTGGATCTGTGGTTTGTTCTTTTACTAAGTTTTGAAGATTTTTAGCCATTATCTTCAATTTCCCCATCTGTTCTCGGAAGTCCACTTCCCCACTGCATCCCTCAATGTAGTCATTATAGTTATCTTTGAGTCTCAGTCTGACAGTTCCAACATTTTGGCCATCTGTAGGTCCTTCTCCCCCGCCCCCTTTCCCTTTTTTCCCGTGTGGCACTGGGGATTTTCTGAACCTAGGAATATTCTACCACAGAACTACACCCCCAGCCCTTTTTATTTTTCAATTTTGAGACAGGGTCTCATTAAGTTACCGTGCACTGTCCTTGAACCTTTGATCCTCCTGTTTTGGCCTCCTGAGTACTGGGATTACAGGTGTGGGTCACAGCACCTAATTCTCACTCCTCCTCTTCCCCTTTTTTTGGTCATTTTTGAGATGGGGTTCTTGCTATGTTTCTCAGGCTGATCTTGAGCTCCCGTGCTCAAGTGATTTCCATTAGCTGGGATTACAGTGTGTGCCACCACACACGACAGGTCTGATTCTTTTATTTCACTTCTTTTATGTTTCAATAATGGAGACTTGCTTTCCTTCCCTCCCTTCTTACCTCTTTCCCTCTCCCCTCTTCCCTTC
>PVLC010049810.1:0-10286 GCA_004027655.1 Graphiurus murinus | reverse complement strand
AAAAAAAAAACTAATAGGTGAGTAAAAGCAAGATATAATATTAATACTAAAGTAAACTACTTCATTTACATTTAGAAAATGTATATATTTTTATAGTCCCCCATAGTTCTTTCTAATGCCCCTGTAAGCCTGATAAATCCCACTGCTGGGAGAATTCACAAGGAAATATTGTATCATATACATACACATACAGTGCAATGCAAATCCATTCTGTAGTTCCTTTCTCATGCTCATGGATGGCACATCCTTGCTGGTGTGTCCCCTTGTATTTAAGTTTCCACTGCCACAGTTCAGACAGCCAGGAGTCATGAAGGGGTAAGGAGATCACTTAATTACCAGCACTAATCAGGCTGCGGCCCCAGAGAGGAGGACACATCATTGGCCTTCTGAGCTGGTTGTGCAAGCAATGCTGCTTATCTGCCTTGCAAAAAAGAGTAACTACATCCATTTTTTGATCGTTTGTCCCTAAGACACACATTTGTAGAGCACCTTGGAGACTACAGCACCTTTTGCTAAGTTCTACAGGTTTGATGGAGAAAAGACAACCTGAGAATTAAGCTCCTATTTCTTACCCCGAGGTTTTTTCCTGCATTCTCAAATCATTTCCAAAGGTAATAAAGGACATCCTCTTAGATCCCTTGTGCAAAAAAAAAAAAAAAAAGACTTTCAGTAGCATAACTGAATATACTCTTAGACTCTGGTCATAAGAGATGTGATGCTAATGATCTCAACAAAATCCAAAGAAGATCCAGCCAGCAACCAGTCTGGTGATTTCAGCTCTGAAAGCATCGGATTTTCAAACCTATGCTCTCCCTCAGAAGTAACCACTCACAAAGACTACCTGGTGGGAGACAACAGTGAAACGTAAATTTTACTTAGTCTCAGCATCATCCTTCATATTCTCCAGGCTGAGTCATATATTATGGCGATAGTGCCTTCAAGATTTAAACATTCTCTCTCCAGAGCTCTAAATAAGCCTGAGGCTAATATTCTCCAACTACGTTTTCAAATGACAGAGCTGAATTATTTTGGGTCGGGGATAGAAACCATGATTCAGGACCATGAGAGACAGACATAATCTTGTTTTCATCACTGGGGGGTGGTTGGCTCTCCCTCTTGTAGAAACATCTTTCAAAAACTTTTACTTTCCAGTCTGAGAGATGAGTGGAGATTCACTAACACTGGCTCCGGAAAAACCAAAAATGAAACACAGGGACCTCTAAAGTCAGCAACCTCAAATCTTGGATGCATTCATGACAAGTGCGTTTCTATGGGATATGTACACAATGGAATTTTACTCAGCTATAAAGAAGAACAAAATCGTGTTCTTTGCAGGGAAATGGATGCAACTGGAAAACATTATGTTAAGTGAGATTAGCCAGTCACAAAGAGTAAAGAAGTACATGTTCTCCCTAATATGTGGATGCTAGGGAGAAGATGGGGCATTGGAGTGTCTCCAGATGAAAAGGAGAGATCCTCGATAAGCAAAGAAGTTGATCTAATTGTAGTAGATGCACAGGGCAGAAGGACACCCTAAGGCACATGATGTACTTAAACAATCATATCAAGGTCACTCACTGAACTGAACCTGAGGGGGAGGGAGGGCGAGAGAGCGGGGTGGGAATTAGGGAAGGGGTCAAATGAGAATTGTGTGCAAATATGTTGTTAACAACTTGTACTTAACAAAGATGTATGCTATATTGCACAAATTACTAAAATAAAAAATAAATTAAAAAAAAGGAATCTGGATTCCTAGACTTTATTCTTTGGGCATAGAATTGACTTTTTATATATAACTGAGGGAAAATACTCTTAAAGGAAAATACTGATATTAAGTACATATGTGGAAATACCAATGCAACTCTCGATGTCTTGTGTGGGGAAGGGGGAGGGTGCTGGGGGGGACTCACCAAGTGCTCTGTGCAGGTATGTCCCCATCCTGATGAACTGTATTATTATGTGAGACTACAGCACGCCAATAGAAGTATAGAAAAGGACAATAAGGAAATTGATGAAAAGTGCTTGACATGATAATCGCATCATGCATCTCTATCAACTGTCTCCCAAATCTCCCTTCGAATATTGAACGTGTTAAGCTGCATGATATACTGTGTTAATCTCCAAACATTACCTACCTCCTAAGAATATCGTAAGGGTGGATGAATGAGACACCTGGGGGATTGACAGTGGTCATGAATGTGAACTCAAACGCCATTGGTTTCTTGAACAGGACAAACTAAAGTGTACATTGGTGCTCTGAGTGGAAATTAAGTGAAAATTATATTTATAATTTCAAATTATCTAGTGGCCATATTTTTTTAAAAAGGCCTAGAGCATTGGTACCTACCTATAACCCTAACCAAAATGAAAACCCTAACAGATGCACAGGTTCAAATTACTCCATGCATCATTACTTTTCCTAAAAATTCTATCCTTCAAATCCTAACTCAACACTTCTTTCATTAAAAAATAATTCTTAAGCCAGGTGTGGTAGCACAAGCTTACAATCCCAGTACCTGGGTCGCTGAGACCGGAGGAATCTGGGTTCGTGGTCAGCCTTAGCTACTTAGTGAGGCCGTCTGTAACTTAGTGAGACCCTGTTTCAAAATAAAATAAAAAACATAGGGCTGGGGGTGCAGTTCAGAGGTAGAATGCCCCTGGGTTCCATCCCCAATACTGCAAAAAAATAATAATAATAATAATAATAATAACAACAATAATTCTTAGCAGAGTGTGGTGGTCCATGCTTGTAATCTCAGTACTTGGGAGGTTGAGAAAGGAGGATCACAAGTTTGAGGCCAGTATGGGGTAACACAGTGAGACCCTGTTTCAAAATAAAGAGTTGGGGGGTATAACTCCAAGGTAGAACACACTTAGGTTCATTCCCCAGTACAACGACATTTTAAAAAAGTAAAAAGAAATAGGTAAAATTGAATTTAGTAACATTTACTCTAGTATCAAAATATTTGTTACTTGAACATGTAATCAGCATAGAAATTATTAGTGTCTTGTAGTACATGGTGCCAAGAATTTACTTCAAAATATTGGGGGTGGACTCTGGTCACCATTTCATTAGTGAAAATTTTTTTTATACTGGAATGTTGAAATCTGGCGTGCATTTTACCCTTCCAGCAGATTTTAGTGTGGACAAATTGTGTTCCTATCGCTCGGCAGCCTTACGTGACAAAGTCTACCATACTGAAACATGCCAGTTAAATTCAAGCTCACATTTTAGAACATTTAATTAATACATATTTGCATATGCTGATGGGATGCAGTACCGTCATTCAATATATGTACGCAATGCTTAATAATCAAGTTAGGGTAAAGGGCATTTCCATCCCCTCAAACATGTATCATTTCTATGTATTGGGGTAATTCAGACTATTTTAGTTGATTTGAAATGTAAAATAAATTGGTATAAGCTCCAAATTTAGTCACTTACCAATGTAAACCTAAACAGGCTAACTCCCCCTTTGGCTGCTAGTTTTCTCTTCTGCAAATGGGGTAGAAATTGTAATTCCTTTATAATGCGGGAACTTGAAGTGGATTAATATACATAATGGGTTTAGAATGGGGATTAATGTACCAGCATACACATTATGTAAAAAGACCAGTAAATATAATGGGCTAATCTAGCCAGTACCGAAGTAGACTACATAAACATAACACTTTAGCTGGTTGAGCCTTATCATTGTATATAAATTTGTGGATAAAAAAATTAGCCAATTTTGAATTTTCTCCTTTGATAATTTACTCTATAGTCATTAGTAATTCGATCACACCTTCAGCCTGGGGAGAAATTTAACCGAGTGGGTATTTTATTGCTTTACTCCATAACCCCACCTGGCCCATGTTTGATATTATCTGAAAAGCATCTGCAACACTTGATGGAATTTACATGTGTGACGTTTTCTTTCTAATAGGGATTTGAGGAAAACATACAGATAATATAATTTTGCATTGCATGTGTAATTCACTAGTATCCATACACTGTTTCGGTGAGATAATGACAATCAGTCAGCTGGAAGTTTTCATAATTCATACATAACACTGTACTTACTCTAACGACATTGGAAAGGCTCTAATGACTGGCAAAGCTCCTTGAATGTCGCTGATATAACAATAAATGTTATAAAGACATGGGAATGAGAACTTTATAAATTGGTTCACAGAGATCCAGTGACTCATGTGAGAATTGTATGGCCTTTTCTGCTGAGTCACATGAAATTAGATGATGGCCTCCTCTGTGATAGATTAAAGAATGGAGCGGAAGAGGGTGGTGTTGAGGGCAAGGGAGGAATGGGGTCTTTCATCTATTCCACCCAGTGCCTATGCACCCCCCCCACACACAGGATAAATCAGATTCCATCAGGACAGTGATTCAACCACTACAGAGAGAAATGCAATGTAAATGAGCATTTTACTGAAAAGATAAATTGAGAAACATCAGATATTCTGGCACCACCCACTATGGTCTCATGGCTTCTCTTTTCAGATCCAAGAAACCGTGAAGCATAAGATTGAATAAAAGAACTGTAGGCGAGTCAGCTTTACTAAATATAATAATAATCTGCTTAAATAAGAAATATAGGGTGTGATAGTGATTGGGAATATTGACCTGATCAGACAAGTGGTTTCTTTCAAACTACTTTGAATATTGGTCCACTGTCATTTTAATCATTAGGAGTATTGTTTAGAAAATTACATACTATGTTGAATCATATGAGTATATTGATGTGTGGCCATTGCTGTTACAGAGGAATATTGTCCAAAAGATGTCATGTTGACCTAGCCAGGGAGGCATGGCAATATCTTGGAATCATAGTACCAGGGTCACTTGTAAACACTGACTTGGAAGAAAAGAAATAAATGTGACTTTCACCCTTTAAAATGCATCAAAATATCTTACAATATATGGTGTCCAGTAATGAATATAATGAAAGAGGAGTGTCTGGTCACCAGACTTGTCTTTCAGTTGAATTTCTATTGGTTCACTGAGTTGCAGAACCAAGAGGAAGATTTGTACTCATTCATTTATTTTCTTACTTTAAATCTTTTAGTCTTTTTCCAATACCCAGATTATTTTAAGAATATGACATAAAATACCAAGTTTTGCAGAGAAATAGAAGATGTGATTATTTTTCTCTAAGACATAGTGAAATTCAGTACCACAGCTGCTTCAATTCAGAGAAATATCCCCTAATGAATTGGCTGTTTCTCTTGATAGAATTTTCTGATAGGGGTTTTAGAATCAGTCATGCAAATACAGGATGCTGTCTATTAATAAATAGAGAAAGAGAAAGTAAAGTCTTATATTACAGCAGGAAGCCAAAAATGACAATATTTTATATATGCCCTGTCATTTATATAACTTTGACATCAAAAATCCCTACACAGCTGGACAGGTGTCGTCAGCAAGAAGAAAGCAGCCAATTATTTCCTTCTGTGAAGCTTGCTGGTTGTTCCATGTGCACGGGCAAGATAAACACAGCTGCCATATGCTGCCTCTTCTCTATCTTTAAGTGAGACACCCTCAGAGTTGGTCTCCATTTCATAGACCAACAACTTTAAGTTTGAGGGAATTTTCTTCTCCCTATTTAGGACCATGGCTGCTTCCCATCAAAGGCAGATGCTTCCAGTTGCTTTAAATCTAACTCAGATCCACATGGAATATTTCCAGAGATCACTACAGGAAAGATAACCACTTTACTCTGTATGTACCAGCTAATTAAAGAAATAAGATATAAAATGTAATATACTACTTAAAGAAAATGCCTTTCTTCCTAAGTAACTGGAATGGAAAGATCTTGTGGTTGTGTACTTGTGTATTTTTGTGAGAAATACACTTCCGATATCCCACTTTTTATAAGGAAGTTATTCTAATCAATATGAGATCAATATCCTTTATTATACCCTGAAAAATGGTAATATTGTTACATCAGTATATAGCAGCCCTGAGCTATGCATTTCTTGACAAAATTATAACTGTGAACAATTCCACACATAATCCTAAACAGCCTTGTCTCATTTGTCCGTCAAAACTCCCATCAACTCTGTGTTCTACAAGAAACAACAAAATATAAGTCCATTTTTAAGATCCCTTTAGCAGATGTGGATATTTTTGCATGATTTACATGGTTAAGAAAAATATTTCTAGAAATATGTTATACTCTCTCTAAATCACTTACAAAAGCTTCATTGATTAATTCATAAACAGGAAGAAATACTGCAAGGTTTGGTCCTAGGAATGTATGCTAGGAGAAAATATGTCTAGAAAAATCAAATATGAAATGCTAGTAATGATCTTTCTGTTAAAAAGGAACAAATCACTCCCACTCAGAGCCTTCACTATAAGGATGAATAAAATTTGCAAAGATTTGAAAAACAAACAAACAAAAAAAACAACTCAGAAAAATCTAACACTACCACCAACTCCATCTTAAAACAAAGAAGCTTAATGTTATGGAACTCATCCTACAAATATGGCTCATTTTATGTATTCTCCCTACGTAAATCTGAGAGTATCTAAAAATAAATATCTGAAGCTTTCTGATTTGTTTTTTAGCCTAACCATGATGACCAAACACCAGTGAATGCATCAGCTCTTCTCAGAAACAATAGAAGAACCTGTTCTTCGAAGTGCAGGTCTCTGGAGGCTGTCTTGGCTGCATCTCTAAAAGGGTCTCCGGAGCCAGGACTTCACTGTATACATTGCAACGGAGAATTAAATACTGTTAAGAGGTTCAAAGATGCTCGTAGCTCAAGAGGAAAGCAAGCTAGGCAAATGACTGGCACACAGCCTTCTAGAAATTGCATTTTGGGGTAAGCAGACAGAGGCTTAAAAATGTCTGGTGTTGCTACTGAATTTCACCAGATAGAGTAGAAAAGTTCTAGCACACATAACAGCGCCCCAGTTGCTGTGACCTTCCCAAGTACATTATCCAGACGCAGCTCAAGCCTAAAGAAGTATTTACGACTAGACCCAATCATCCTGTCAATGTGTTGATTAAATAATTAAAGACTGATAAAATACTAATAATTAGCTAAACAATTAGTAATGGTTGTATAATTGGTACACACGAGCTTTGAGCTGCACTACTATATTATAACGAGAAAGTAATGTATAATTGGCAGCCAGGTAAGGTGGTGCATGTCTGTAATCCCAACCACTTGAGAGACCAAGGTAGGAGGAGAGCAGATTTGAGGTCAGTCTGAACAAGCCCTATCTCAAGACAAAATAGAAAGGGCTGAAGATGTAGCTCAGAGGTAGACAGCTTGCCTAGTATGCATAAGGTTCAATACCTACTACTACAAAAAAAAAAAAGTGAAGAGAAAGGGAGGGAGGGAGGAAGAGAAGAAGAGAGAGAGAAAGAGAGAGAGAGAGAGGGGAAAAAATTCTAACAAAAGTTTAAGCAGACATATAGTGGCTTTATCCCGTATTATATAACATATTCCTCAGATGGTAGGAATATTGGATTAGTTATATTTTCAAAACAATGATTTTCATTGAAGGCTTCAGTAGACAAATAATGAAGCATTACTTTAAGCTACATTGGTCAAGTGCCTTCTATGTTCTAGACACTATTAGGAGATTTGGCAGTTGCCAGTATGCGCAAGGGATCCAACCAGCTCATGCAGACGTTCCTGTGACAGGTCTCTTTAGTGTTTTGTCCCGGCAGAGAGATCATTCACAAATAATTGCTCTTAAATACCAAAAGCTGTCTTTATTAAATTTAGCTTATTGAAATAAGATACCTCAAAATTATAGTGTTGGGAAATCCTAATGATTATTCAGATAATGATAGCTGATATTTAACTGATAGGCGGTATTTAGTTATATGACAATATGTTTTGTTGAGGAAACTAGTAATTTGGTACAATTTTGTTATATGAATTGTTTGTTATATGAATAGATGAATCCTCCCATAAATCATTTTATATCTTTAAAATGTTTATGTAGAAGCATTTAAATTTCCTTTTGAATCACAACTTAACTGTCAGGAAATTCTATAGTATCCCTTTGGGTGACCCAACTTTTGAAAAGACAGGTCTGACTCAAGCAATGACATCTAGGTCAAATCAGGTTGAGCCAAGAGAGTCTTGTCGACTATCCATAGATCAGGAGGATGAACGGAGGTTATATCCAAATATGATGCCATTTTGTATAAGGGATTTTGCTATCTCCCCCAGGGGGTCCTGGAATGAATCCTCCACAGATACACAGGGTATGACCACATCAAGAAAGAAAAGACAAGGGTGTTGGCTCCAGTATGCTTTTTGAAGGCTTGGGGAACAGAAAATGAATTAAGTGGCATTATAGAGTGACATAAATAGTGGTGCTGACACTACAATATACCATTTGTGATGAGAGAGGAGACATACTCAAACACTTAATTTGGCCAGCCTTGCAGTGATTTATATCTGGTCATCCCTTGATGCTGGACACAGAAAAGCTTTATGTCTGCTGTCTCAACTGGGCATATCTTCGATACAGGAAAGAGAGATACATCAGGCTTAACTCTTTCCTTGAAGGAATTTATACTGCAAGGACGCATACCGTAGATATCTGTTAACTTTGAGTTTCAAATTAACCAATGCCTAAATGTTAGCTCCCAAAAAGAGCTGGGGTTGTTTTAGAGGGAAGCAAGATTGCTTCGAGTCAACCAGTCATGACCTCCCTGAGGCCCTCCAGACCTAGCCCTGAGAGGGGATCAGGCTACAGAGATGGGAAACGAGAAGCTCATTGGAGAAGAGGAAAGGTGGAACCTGCAAAGAGAGAGAGAGGAGAGAGTGTGCGGGGACTGAGCAGCAGGTGCATGGGGAGAACAGCGGGGGCTGGATTTAGGGAGCCGAGCAGAGCTAAGCCGGACTCAAAGGACCCTGAGGTCCCAATGACAGAGCGTCAGGTGGCTGAGGCAGTGCTGCTTCTGCTCGGGCTGGTCGGGGTGACAGTGCTTCATTCTCCTTCTCTTTCAGCACAGTGTCTTCTGGTGTCTTGTATGACATGCACGTGAGGCCCTGGGTAGACAGTGGCAGACATCTGTGCCCGACTCTGTGAGCCCGAGTTTCCAACTGAGGAGGACTGTTAGAAGGATAACAGAAAGGTCTACAAGGGAAGGACCGTGCAGAGCAAACTGGAGACTGTGGGGTCAAGGAGGTTTGAGCGTGGGGAACTAGAGGGTCAGAATTAAGGGACTTGACAGTCCATGATATACAGGTTCTGAAACCATCCACTCCGCCAACCCACATATGTGCCATGGGAAAACAGCCACCATAGGGAAGGAAAACCGAAGAGAGAGATGAGAAAAAGAGAGCACAGAGACACCCACGGGGAAACATGTGCTGGCATTGTTAGACTCATGGAAAGAGTATATATATATATATATATATATATATATATATTTTTTTATGAGGTGTATAAACACACATGTGCTGTGATTGTTAGACTCATGGAAAGAGTCTTCATGTATATATATACTTCATATATATATATATATATATATTATATATATAGTATATGTTTTTATGATGTGTATAAACACACATGCATGTAGTTGTGTGTACGCATAAATATATATTGCAATGCATACATAATACCTATATGGAAATACATACATCATGCCTATATGTGAGTATAATTCTACCTAGAGCTGTGGTCAGGAATGAAATATGAAGATTTTCCCACAGAAATGTGTCAGGAATGTCCCACCTAGCTGTGTATTAAAGATTTGGTCTTTTTTTTTTTTATGCTTGCAGCTTTCATTTGAAAAGATAAAGTCTATATCAAAAATTAGAAAGTGATGCCCACTTGGGAACTAACCTCCAGCCTACTACAGCAGCAGAGATGTGTTTTCACAGAGACAGGATTAAAATGTGCTCCCAGTGGGGAGACTCATGAGGTAAAACAAATCAGCCCAGTCCCTTCCCCAGTCCTATTCTGTGGCTCCAACCTTGTTGCTTTATGATAATGACATGGTTTCCTTTTAAACTTAAAAAATGTAATTCTCCGCTTTTTCAGTGTTCTCACATAATCAAAATATAATTTGTGAACCAAACCAAACAATTTAACTGCATACTTAAAATCAATGGAATTATAAGGCGTATTTGTGAAATGGGAACCATTTGCAATCAATATCTTTAACTGCAGCGTTCTGTTTGTGGTCAAATTAATATAATTCAGCCATCACACTGAATATGTGCTCTCAATATGATTAGAAATAAATCATCAGGAGTAATATGGTAATGCAGGAAGCTTTTGACTACAGCATCATTCCATGAAAATT
>PVLC010049809.1:0-10279 GCA_004027655.1 Graphiurus murinus | reverse complement strand
GGTGTAGCTCAGAAGTAGAATGCCCCTGGGTTCAGTTCCCAGTACCACACACATACAGACACAAAAAAGTAGAATACCCTTGGGTTCCGTCCCCAGTACCAAAAAACAAAACAAAATCATCTTCTCAAGTCATCTATGAGTTTGTTTGTCTGTTTATTGTCTTCCTCGGCCCTCCCTCTGGACTAGTGACTCCCTAAGCAAGGGTACTTTGTTAGTCTTGTCCAGTGCTGCCCTGGTGGCAGCCTTCAAGATGGTCCCAAGGATCCCCAATACCCGGCATTCACACCATGGTCAGTCTCCACAAACTAAGTAGGGCTTCCTCTGTGATCACTAGGACACTGTGCTGCTGAAGGAGTGTGACTTGGGAGGCTCAGGCATCACAGGCACTGTAGCTTCCTCTGTCCATCTTGGATCACTTGCTCTGCAGAAGCCGGCAGCCATGTTGTTAGGACACACAGTGGCGAGGCGCTGAGGCTTCCAGCCAACTGCTGGCCACTTGAGTTAGGAAACCAGAAGTGGATTGTCCAGTCCCAGTCGGCCATTCAGGTGACTCTGACTACACTCTCGGGGCCCTCCTAGGCCAGAATCATCTAGTCTCACCATCCCTGAAGTCCTGCACACAAAAATTGAGATCATACGTGCTTGTTTCAAACCATCGTAATCCATTTGTAGCCATAGGTACCTACCACAGTCATTTAGATCCTGTCTGATATGAATTAATATTGGTCTGTAGCGGGCCATGGTAGAGCACCCTTGTTATCCCGGTACTTGAGGAGGCTGAGACAGGAAGATTGTGGGTTCACGGCCAACCTCAGCTACTTAGTAAGGCCTTCTGCAACCTAGTAAGACCTTGTTTCAAAATAAAGAATAAAAATAGGGCTGGGGGTGGAGCTCGGAGGTAGAACACTCCTGGGTTCAATCCCCAGTACCGAATATATATATATATATATATATATATATATATATATATATATATATATTCAATTTAATATTGTTTTATAAGCTGGGTGTGGCATGCCTATAATCCCAATACTTGGGAGGCTGAGACAGAAAGATTTCAAGTTCAAAGCCAGCCTCAGCAGTTTAACAAGGTTCTCAGCAACTTAGCAAGATCTTGTTTCCAAACAAAAAAATAAAATAGAGCTGAGGTGTAGCTCTGAGATGGAATGCCCCTGGGTTCAATCAGTACCACAAAACAAAGAAAAATAAATAAAGTTACTTAATAAATAAGGTGAGCAGTCAATAATTATAAAAGGACACATTATAAAATTTGAAAAATGAACTAGGCATGGTGGTGCACACTTGTAATCCCAGTATTTGGGAGGCTGAGACCGGAGGATCCGGGTTTGCGGCCAGCCTCAGCTACCTAGTGAAGCACTCCGCAACTTAGTGAGACCCGGTTTCAAAATAAAGAATAAAAAATAGGGCTGGGGGTGGAGCTCGGAGGTAAAATGCCCCTGAGTTCAATCCCCAGTACTGCAAAAGAAAAAAAAAAAAAAGATTTGAAAAATGATTATACCATGATTGTGTGTGTGTGTGTGTGTGTGTGTGTGTGTGTGTGTGTGTGTGGTACTGGGACTTGAACCCAGAGAGGCATTCTACCTCCAAGTTATACCCCTAGCCCGATCTTATTTCTTGTTTGGAAACAGGATCTAAGTTGCTAAGACTGGCTTCGAACCTGCAATCCTCCTGTCTCAGCCTCCCAACTACTAGGATTACAAGTGTATGCCACCATGCCTTTATTTACATTTATTTATATATCAAATAATATCAAAGAGCACAATAAAGACTTTCCTAACCCAATAACAGTCCTTGGACAAGATGCCTGTACAAGAATTCTTCCACCTGCCATGGTGGCACACTCCTGTAATCCCAGGATTTGTGAGGCTGAGACAGGAGGATCGTAGGTTTGAGTCCAGCCTCAGCAGCTTAGCAAGATTGTTTCAAAATAAAAAATAACTTGGGAGGCTGAAACAGGAGGATCACAGATTCGAGGACAGCCTCAGCAACTTAAAGCTTTCAGCAACTTAGGAAGGCCCTGTTTCCCTGTTTCCAAATAATAAATAAAAAAAGGGCTGAGGGTATAGCTCAGAGGTAGAACCCCCTGGATTCAATTCCCAGTACCAGAAAAATAAGGAAAGAAGGAAGGAAAGAAGGAAGGAAGGAAGGAAGGAAGGAAGGAAGGAAGGAAGGAAGGAAGGAAGGAAGGACGGACGGACTGGGATGCAGCTTGGAAGTAAAACACTCCTGAGTCAATCCCCAGTATGAAGAAGAAAGAGGAAAAAGAGGAGGAGGAGGGTGGGGGAGAAAGAGAAGAGAAGGAAGAAGAAGAGAAGGAGGAGGAGAAAGAGAAGAGAAGGAAGGGGGGGGGAGGAAGAGAAAGAATTCATCCAACTATAGGATCCTAAGTTTCTGGGAGTTTAGGTTTCAGTGTTTATTTTATTTATTTATTTGTTTGTTTGTTTGTTTATTTATTTTATTTTTTCGGTACTGGAAATTGAACCCAGGGGCATTCTACCTCCGAGCTACACCCCCAGCCCTATTTTTTATTCTTTATTTGGAAACTGGGTCTCACTAAGTTGCGGAGGGCCTCACTAAGCAGCTGAGGCTGACCTCGAACCCGGATCCTCCAGTTTCATCCTCCCAAATGCTGGGATTACAAGCGTGTGCCCCCACACCCGGCTGGGTTTCTGTGTTTATAACACAAAGTCTATGATTATACAATTCTGAGATCTTAGGCTTCTCTCTCACCAAGTTGGCCATTCTACAGTTTGTGATTCTGTCATCTTGTGATTCATTTGTATCTTTGCTCAGCAACTCCTCTCTGCCCAGCAGGGTCCTGGAAGCCAGGGATTCGGGGGGAAGCCAGCTGCAGTTTCTGTCCCCCTGTGGCCCGAGAGCTGAGGTGTGCCGCACAGGGAGCTCTGTGCTGAGGGTGAGTGCAAGAGCTGTGGTGGGGTCAGGAGGGAAAAGCCACCAACCCAGACTCGGTGGGAAGGATGTGAGCAGAAAGAACTCCCCCCACCAAAAAAAAAAAACAGGAAAGGAGGGAATTCCTACCAGAGAAGCAAGAACTGGTGCAGACTGGGTTCCAAGTGGAGGGAACCGCAAGTGCAAAGGTCCAGGGGTTGGGAGAGAGAGAGCACGCAGCACATCTGCTGAACTTCCACAAGCTCAGTGGAAATCCGTGCAGGGGGTGCAGAAGAATGGCGAGAGACTGTGACCCCATGACAGAGGACCTAGTAAAGCGTGTCAAGGAGTTTGAACTTTATCCTGAGGGCAAAGGGGAGCCAGTGGAGAGTTTAAGGGGAAGAGGACACGGTCTGCTTGGCAGTTTGGAAAGATGCCTCTGGCTGCTGTGCGCAGGCTTGGAAGGAAGAGAGCCAGGAGAGGAGGCTGGAACGAGACCCCAGGTGAGAAGAAGAGGCCTGCGTGGATGGGAGCCGGGGCTGATGGAGATACTCCTGCCATGGCATCATGAACGGATTGGGGCGGGGGCGGGTTATACTGGCAGCCTGTGAGCCCGGGACCCCTGCATTTCATGGATTCTCTGGCCCCGAGTCCAACACTTGACAGTTCTTCGACACAAAATGCCCTTTGATATCACTGTATATTTATGATCCCAGCCTCACGCCGTCCTCCGTCCCTCCTCTGCCAGTCTTAGTTTCCCTTGTTTGCAAATTGGGGGTCAGCAACGGTTTCCCTGCAGAGCAGCTACCAGGATGGGACCTGGGGTGCGGTCAAGCACTCCACAAAAACAGGGTCCGTTGTGGTGTGTGTGCATTTGCCTGCAGTGCTGGCATTGCAGGAAAGAGCCGGGCCTGCAGAGAGCAGAGCAGAGGTGGAGGGAGAGCCTGCTCCCGGTCTGCTCCTGGCCTCTGGGCTTCTGCCTGGGCACGGGCGCCCTGATTGGCTTGCTTCCTTGCTTCCAGACATTGGCAAGTTTACGAGTTGGGGTGGGGTTTAGGGTTTATCTGCAGCTGGCCAGCTCTCCCCTCTCCCCTTCCTGCTCTTAAATTCCCCCAAAGGTCTTTAGACACTAGCTGAGAGTTGCCAGGCCGGACCTGGTCTTTGTGTGGCTCGTCTGAGTCTGGCCAAGTTCCACCAAGTTGGTTGCACCCAACCTGCAACCAACCCCATCGCTCCACACACTGCGGGACCCCTCTCCTCAGGCAAGTGTCCCTGGACTCCAACAGGAGCTGGCCTTTAAGCCTGGTGTGGTGGTGCACATCTGTAATCCCAGTACTTGGGAAGCTGAGACAGGAGGATCTCATGTTCATGGCCAGCCTCAGCAACTTAGTGAGGCCCTCCGCAACTTAGTGAGACCCTGTTTCAAAATAAAAAATAAAATATGGCTGGAGGTGTGGCTCAGAGGTAGAATGTCCCTAGGTTCCATGCCCCCCCTCCAAAAAAAAAGCCAGACTTTAGAGATAGGAACTCCCTCGTCTCCCAAAACAAGGTCACGTGGTCCTCAAAGCACACCTGAGGCTCGAGCTCGCTCTTGTTACAGTTGCTTCTTGTCAGGGGTTCAGTTTTAATTCAGTTCAATCCACAAAACATCTATTGAAAAACAGAAGAATGGGAAGACCCAAGGGCGGGCAGGAGCTTGGAGACCTGCTTATTGTTTGGAGGAGACAATGGGGGGCAAAAAGGGGGTCCCTGAAGCCCACAGTGTTAGTGGAGGAGTTGGGCTCAATGTCCAAGGCTGGAACACTCCCTTCCTTCCTTCCATCACTACTTCCTTCCTTCTTTTCTTTTCCTGTGGTGCTGGCGATTGAACCCAGGGACATTGTGCCTCTTAGCTATACCCCAGCCCTATTTTTTTTTTGTGTGTGTGTGTGTGTGTGTGTATCTGTGTGTATGTGGTACTGGAGGTGGAACCCAGGGGCATTCTACCACCAAGCAACACTGCCAGCCCTATTTTTGTCTTTTGTTTTGAAGCAGGGCCTCACTAAGTTGCTGAGGCTGGTCTCGAACCTGTGATCCTCCTGTCTCAGCCTCCCAAGTACTGGGATTACAAGTATGAGCTACCACGCCCAGCTCCCCCAGCCCTATTTTATTTTTTATTTTGGAATAGGGTCTCACTAAGTTGTGGAGGGTCTCATCAGTTGCTGAGGCTGGCTATGAACCTGTGATCTTCCTATCTCAGCTACCCAAGTACTGGGATTACAAATATATGCCACCACACCTGGATTTTTTTTTTTTTTTAACTTTTTGGTACTGGGGATTAGACTCAGTAACATGCTACCTCCTAGCTACACCCCAGCCCCTTTTAAATTTTATTTATTTATTTATTTATTTATTTATTTTTTGCAGTACTGGGGATTGAACTCAGGGGAATTCTACCTCCGAGCTATACCCCCAGCCCTATTTTTTATTCTTTATTTTGAAACCGAGTCTCACTAAGTTGCGGAGTGCCTCACTAGGTAGCTGAGGCTGGCTGCGAACCCGGATCCTCCGGTTTTAGCCTCCTGAATGCTGGGATTACAAGCGTGCGCCACCACGCCCGGCCTGTTTTTTATTCTTTATTTTGAAACAGGGTCTCACTAAGTTGCAGAGGGCCTCACTAAGTAGCTGAGGCTGGCCAAGAACCCAGATCCCCGGGTGTCAGCCTCCCAAATGCTGGGATAACAAGTGTGTGAGCCGGGTGTGGTGGCGCACGCTTGTAATCCCAGCATTTGGGAGGCTGAGACTGGAGGATCCAGGTTCGCGGCCAGCCTCAGTTACCTAGTGAGGCACTCTGTAACTTAGTGAGACTCGGTCTCAAAATAAAGAATAAAAAATAGGGCTGGGGGTATAGCTCGGAGGTAGAATGCCCCTGAGTTCAACCCCTAGTACCAAAAAAAACAACAAAAAAAACCAAGTGTGTGCTACCCGCCCGGCTCCCTTTTCACATTTTACTGTTTATTTTGAAGCAGGGTCTTGCTGGCCTCGAACCTGTGACCCATCCTTAAGATCCAGCCTCCCAGGTACCAGAATTACAGGCGTGCACCACCACACCCAGCTCACTCTACACATTTCTTTGCACACAGTAGGAGCTCCACAAACATCGGTAGAATTAGGGGCTCAAGTGACATGGGTTTTACACCTTTCTGACTAGCACTTGCAACCTTCGGGGAGCATGGGTGGGGGCGGGGCTCGGGAGTGAGAGGCGGACCTGCTTTCCGTTTCATGCCCTTCTGTACCTTTTGAATGTTTACTCGCCCTAAGTGCACACAGCAGAGTCAATCAATCGAATAAACAATCACAACTAGATAAACAGTGTAGCGGGTCGGGTTCTTTTTTTTTTTTTTTTTTTTTGCGGTACTGGGGATTGAACTCAGGGGTATTCTACCTCTGAGCTACACCCCCAGCCCTATTTTTTTATTCTTTATTTTGAAACCGAGTCTCACTAAGTTGCGGAGTGCCTCACTAGGTAGCTGAGGCTGGCCGCGAACCCGGATCCTCCAGTCTCAGCCTCCCGAATGCTGGGATTACAAGCGTGCGCCACCACGCCCGGCTGCGGGTCGGGTTCTTGTGTAACTCCAGGCAGCTGTGCATGTTGTTCCTTCGGGTGAAATATCCTTTCCTGGTATCTGTGACTATAACAAAAGACTTGCAACTGGGTGATCCGTAAGTGAAGAGGTTCACTGAGCTCACAGTTCTGGAGGCTGGGAAGTCCCACAGCATGGCCTGGCATCTGGTGAGGGCCGTCTAGCCACAATGTAACATGGTGGGGGCCTCCCACAGCTAGACAGAGTGAGCGTGCCGGAGACAGCTTGTTTTTATAACCAAGGCACTCCTGCAACAGCCCTTTAATCCACTGACTCATTCGATAACTTCCCAAAGGTCCCACCCGACCACACTGCTGTTCTGGAGGCCGAGTTTCCAACACATGAGATTTAGGAGACACATTTATTTATTTATTTATTTATTTATTTATTTATTTATTTATTTAAATGTGTGTGTGTGTGTGTGTGTGTGTGTGTGTGTGTGTGTGTGTGTGTGTGTATGTGTGGTACTGGGGACAGAATCCAGGGGCCTTCTACCTCTGGACTACATCCCTAGACCTATTTTATTTTTTGTTTGGAAACAGAGTCTCACTAAGTTGCTGAGAGCCTCACTAAGTTGCTGAGGCTGGCTGCAAACCTGGGATCCTCCTGTCTCAGCCTCCAAAGTACTGGAATTACAAGCACGTGCCACCACACTTGGCTTATTTATTTATTTATTTATTTATTTATTTATTTATTTATTTTGATACTGGGGATGGAACCCAGGGGCCTTCTACTCTGGGCTACACCCTCAGCCCTATTTTATTTTATTTTTTATTTGGATACAGGGGCTCCCTAAGTTTCTGGGAGCCTCACCAAGTTGCTGAGGCTGGCCGAGAACCTGTGATCCTCCTGTCTCCACCTCCCAAATACTGGGATTACAAGTGTGTCCCACCATGCCTGCAGAGAGACACCCTAAACAACTGCACCAGCTTGCTCCCTCTGGAAAACAATGGCTCCTGCTCATCCCTGGAGAGGCAGCCCGCCCCTGCCCCTACTGTCCCATCCCCATCTTTCGGGGCCTCCCCGGGCCCTAGGAAATCCATGCCTTCTAACTCCTCATTGCTTTCAGCTAAAGGGAGGACTCGCCAAGAGATTAGGGCAGGAAGAGGGAGAAGTGGGGTGCTTATGCCACCCCCCCACACTTGGCCTTCATTTGGGCCGAGGCTGTATTTCTCCATGGCCTCAACTCCTGTCCTGGCCTTACTTCCAGGCCTCCAGCTACGTCCAGGTCCAGGGCCATGGTTCCCTCTCCCACCCAGCAGGCCTCAGGGTGCCAACAGCTCCACTGTTGCCGATACTCAGGCTCCTTGCAGTCCTTGGTGCTTCCCGAAGCCTTCCCACACCTCTGGAAACACTCCATTAAGCTCACTTCAGGATGCCTGTGGCTCCCAGCCTGGGGCAGCTTGGCGCTTCCGGGGATTCCTGCCCCAAATGGCAGCAGCACTGATGTGGAGGATGCCTTACTTAAGCCTTTGACATTTCAACAGCGCCCTGAGCTCCCCAGCTCCCCAGCTCGTGGCCCTCTCTGACCTGTGGTGTGATCTCCTCCTGTTTACACAGCTGCCACTGGCCTCTCTCTCTTCTCTCTCTCTCTCTCTGGTACAAGGGATTGAACTCAAAGGCCTTCTACCTCTAAATTTTGCCCTCAGCCCCCCCCCCTTTTTTTCGGTACTGAGGATTGAACTCAGGGGCATTCTACCTCCAAGCTACAGCCCTATTTTTTATTCTTTATTTTGAAACAGGGTCTCACTAAGTTGCAGAATGTGTTACTAGGTAGCTGAGGCTGTCCTCGAATCCAGGTCCTCCTGTCTCAGCCTCTCAAATGCTGGGATTACAAGCATGTGCCACCATGCCCGGCTGCTCAGCCCCTTTTTTATTTTTGTTTTAAAACAGGAGCCAGGCATGGTGGTGCACACCTGTACTGCCAGTACATGGGAGGCTGAGAAAGGAGGATCACAGGTTTGAGACCAGCCTCAACAACTTAGCAAGTCCCTTAGCAACTTAGTGAGACCCGATTTCCAAATAAAGAATAAAAAATAGGGTTAGGGGGTGTAGCTCAGAGGTAGAATGCCTCTGGGTTAAATCTCCAATACGAAAGAGAGAGAGAGAGAGAGAGAGAGAGAGAGAGAGAGAGAGAGAGAGAGAGAGAAAGGAAGGAAGGAAGGAAGGAAGGAAGAAAGAAAGAAAGAAACACAGCCAGGCGTGGTGGCACACGCTTGTAATCCCAGCATTTGGGAGGCTGAGACTGGAGGATCCAGGTTCGTGGCCAGCCTCAGCTGCCTAGTGAGGCACTCCGCAACTTAGTGAGACCCGGTTTCCAAATAAAGAATAAAAAATAGGGCTGAGGGTGTAGCTCAAAGGTAGAACACCCCTGAGTTCAATCCCCAGTACCGAAAAAAAAAAAAAAAAAAAAAAAAAAAAACACAGAAGGAAGAAGAAAGGAAATAAAAGAGAAAGAAGAGAGAAGAGAATGTCTCACTAGGCTGCTGAGAATCTGGCTAAATGACTGAGGCTGGTCTTGAGCCTGCAAGCCTCCTGCCTCAGCTTCTCAAGTACTGGAATTATAGGCCTATGGCACCATGCCTGGCTGCACAGGACTCGATGGACAGAGATGACAGACCCAATGTGTGCTCTCAGGTCACCCGAAGCAGCAAGGAGAGACCCTGGTGGACACAGTGTCCCTCCAGCATTGAGTCCTTGCCGGCAGGGACTCCGTGTCATCACCGTGTAGCCCCAACAGTAGGAGGTCAGCAGACATTTGCTAACTGAGCCAATAAAGCCTTCAAAAATATCTTTGAGAGTCAGGCGTGGTGGCACACACCTGTAATCCCAGTACCTGGGAGGCTGAGACAGGAAGAGGATCACAGGTTCCTGGCCAGGCACAGCAACTTAGACCCTGTTTCAAAAAATAAATAAATAAATCACTATCTGAGCTGGGTCTGGTGGCACATATCTATAATCCTAGTACTTGGAAAATTGAGACAAGAGGATAATAGGTTTAAAGCCAGCCTCAGCAATTTAGCAAGACCCTGGTTTCTTTCTTTCTTTCTTTTCTTTTTTTTTTTTTTTTGTGATACTAGGGATTGAACTCAGGGGCGTCCTACCTTTGAGTTATACCCCCAGCCCTATTTTTTATTCTTTATTTTGAAACAGGGTCTCACTAAGTTGCAGAGGGCCTCACTAGGTAGCTGAGGCTGGCCTCAAACCCAGATCCTCCGGTCTCAGCCTCCCAAATGCTGGGATTACAAGCGTGCGCCACCACGCCCGGCTAAGACCCTGTTTTAAAATGAAAAATAAGCCAGGCATGATGGTGCAAGCCTGTAATCCCAGCACTTGGGAGGTACGCACCACTCAAGGCTAGAGGATTGCAGGTTCAAGGCCAGCCTCGACAATTTAGCAAGGCCCCCAGAAACATAGTTCAAATAAGCTAAGTATGGTGGTACATACTTGTAATCACAGTATTTGGGAGGCTGAGACAAGAGGATCTCAAGTTCAAAGCCAACTTCGCCAACTTAGTGAGGCTCTCAGCAACCTAGTGAGACTCTGTTTCCAAATAAGAAATAAAATCAGACTAGGCATGTAGCTTGGAGGTAGAATGCTTCTGGGTTCAATCCCCAGTACCAAAAAAATAAAAAATATATAAAATTTTTTGAAAAAGGTCTAGGGATATAGCTCAGAGGTATAATGCCCCTGGGTTCAGTCCACAATACTGTAAAAATAAATTAATTAATTTAAAAAAGAGCTGG
>PVLC010049808.1:0-10311 GCA_004027655.1 Graphiurus murinus | reverse complement strand
CCTCTTCCTCATAATCTTTCAGTTTGTTCAGCTCCTGACTCAAATATCATCTCCTTTGTGTTAGTTCCCTAGAGGTAGCAGCCAGAGCAAGCTCCTGTGAGTTAATCATGGTAAATGGGCTTCCAGAAGAAGGGAAGTAAGGGAAAGATAAGACAGAAGAAAACTAAGATATGGTATGAACTTGAGACTCTTTAACTTCAGTTTAGTCTCACAGCGTTTTGGTTTTTGAGAAACAGACTTTGAACTAGAAAGCTAAAGAAGATTTATTTGTATGTTATTTCAGGAAATACAGTTCTAAGAAAGTAAATGATTTAGGTTTCAGCAGAGAGAGAGAAGGTGACCCACATTGTGATTACAACCAGCTCCTTAAGCAATCCTATGAAGGACTCTGGAGTTAGCTTAGCCCTTTGAGTCTGTCCCAAATTAAGGCAGAACTCTGCAGTATCCATTTCACACCAGGAAGTTCTGTAGTAGCAGTTACTCTGTAGATTTAATCCCACTTTCAGAAATTAAATCTCTGACTGACCAAGTAATTTAGAGGAAGGAAGATTTATTTGCTCATGTTTTTCTTGGAGATTTTGGGGTTCAGTACATGTGAGACCACAGACCCAGAATCTCAGGGCATGGTGGAAGGAAGTGGAGAGAGGGAGAACACAAGGCTTTGCTCCTCACATCATGGGGGCCAGAAACAAAAAAGAACAAGGGGAAAAGGAACTATATATCCCCAAGGTCATAGACCCAGGGACCCAACTTCTTCAGCCACACTCTACTAGCCTAGGCCACCACCCAGACAAATCCAATGTAATGGGATTACAATCCTCATGACTCAGTTACATCAACTACAAACACCAATTTATGAGCTCTTCAGAGGCCTTTTTATATTAACTATAGCAAGTACCAATAGCATCACTTCACCTTTAATCAGACAATCCTTTTCTTATAAGTTCATTAGACAAAAAAGGAAAAGAAAACCTACTCTTTATCCAGCATGCTTGCTTTAATACATCTTTTTCTATAAAATTTTAATTCCCACAGAAACATACTTAATCTGATTTATTATTTGTTTCCTCTCATTAGTTTATAAATTCCATATTGATAGAAATTTGACTGTTTTTATTCTACGCCTTTTCCCAGAGCCTAGAGCATTTCCTCATGTATAATAACTAAGTATTCTTTGGGAACATTAAAACGTTTATATTTTTGTTAATAAATTAAATGTAATTTTTATTTTGTCTTTTAATTGACTTTATTTCTTAAGGCAGTTTCAAGTCCACAATAAAATTGAAAATACAGAGAATTACCCGATAATCCCCTTTTACTCTCAGGTACAACTTACCCCTCTATCAGTAACCTGACCAGAATGAGACATTTACTATGATCAACAAGCCTCTATAGACACATCATTATTGCCCCAAGTCTATGGTTTAGAGTGGGGCTCACTCTTTGAATATCCTATAAGTTTGGACAAATGTATATTCACATGTATCCATCATTAAAGTATCACATAGTATTTTTACTGCTCCCTCAAATCCTGTGTTCCAGCATTCATCCCTACCACTACCAAAGACTAGCCACCATTGAAATTATTGAAAATGTCTCCATAGTTTTACCTTTTCCAAATGACATTCAATTGGAATCATATAGTATGTTGCCTTTCCAGATAGGTTTATTTCACTTTATAATACTCATTTAAGGTTGCTCTCTGTCTTTTTGTAGCTTATTTTCTTTTCAGTGCTGAATAACATTCCATTATCTGTATCTACCACAGTTTTTCCAGTCATCTACTAAAGAACATCTTAGCTGCTTCCAAGTTTAGGAAATTTTTAATAAATTTGTTATAAATATCCATTCTTCAGTGTTTCATGTGACAGACATTCTTAACTGATTTAGATAAACATTAAGTATACAATTGCTGGACCATATGGTAAGAGTATTTTTAGTTTTGTAAGAAACTATCAAACTATATCATTTTGCTATTTAGTAGCTCATTTTAACTTTCCAAATAGAATTATAGAATACATTTATTTATTATTGGCTTATACTTTTTTTATTTCACTACAGGCTTAGAATAGTCTTATGGTGCTAATTCTTTAGCACTTAGGCATCTTTTGTTGGTTAATATGTAGTTCAATTCTATAACTAATCCATCTTTGCTTCGAGTAAATGTTTTTTGTTTTTTTTCTGTTTGAATAATTTGTTCTTGGTAGTCCAATAGGTACTTCTATGCTCATGGATACAGTCATATTCTGGAGACAATCTACCAACTTTCATGAATGACTAATGTTAAGGGATGATAGCATTATGATTTTAGAGGACTGTCATTAGGTATAAATCAGTTATGTTATGTTATGGTTGACAGTATTACTTATTAGTATTATGAGATATGCATTACTATGCTCTGATTATGAGATAAATTACTATATTACTATGCTCTAAAACATTAGCTTTCCATACACCTGAAAGTAACGCAATTCATCTATTTTCTTGAGTTTCCTGGCATACAAAGTAAAAATATATTTTTTCATTGTATAGATTTAGATAATTGCAATATCCATAAATCCTTGAGTGTTCCCTTTATTATTGATTGAAGCATGTTTCACACTGTTTGCTTATAAATGTTTTTAAATGATATTTGGTTTGGCGTTCTGTACTAATAACTAATTTAAACTCCCTTCCTGATGAACACTTACGTTTTTCATTCTATTTTTTGTATTAAATACCATTTCCATTAAATAAAATTACTACATATACTTCTGATTAGTCCCTTGGGAAGAATTTCCCTAAGTAAAATTACATGAACATTTTCAGAGCTTTTGATAAATATTTCCAAATTGAACAAGTAAGTTTCCAGCAATTAACATGCCTGTCAATAGTGATTGAAAGTGCTCATTTCTCCTCACCTTCCACCTAGTGAATTAGATTTTAAAATCCTTTTCAAATTCAAAAAGCAAAAAATTGGTTTGCATTCATGCTAAAATTGCATTTTTGATTGCTAGTGAGTTTGAATATTTATGTCTATGTCCATTTGCCATTTGTATTTATTTTAGTAAATGGCCTATTATAGGCTTTGTTAATAATTCTAGTTGTGTTTTCATCTTCTGATTAGTAATTTTGAGTACTTTATAAATATCCCATCATCTCTGTTTTATTTATTTATAGCTTTTTTTTTCATTTTAAGTTTGTCTATAATTTTTGAGAGATTTTCTAAAAAAAATAGAGTAGGGAGATTTATCAATATTATCTTAACATTTTCTGTTTTTGTTTAATGTTTAAATGTACTTATGCTGATGTAGTGAATTAAATTTGTGGAACTATTTTTTGCAAGACTTTAAAAAATACATTGTCTTCTAATTTTCTTCATATAGTTTCCATGTATTTCTAATGAATTTGTAATTATATTTGTATATTTAATATAATAATCTTACTTTTAATAAACATGCTCCAAAGGTATTTTAGATGAGTTTTATTGGATTATATGAAAGTTATTAACTGTGTAGGAAATACACATTTTCACAAATTACCATTTAAAATTGTCTCGACCTGTTTTATTGGTTGATCTGATATATGCAATATTATATTTACTATATATAATGATGCTGTGGAATTCTTCATGTATTATGTTTGGTTAGTAAAGTAAAACTGATGATAAAAGATGTAAATGCAGAGAAAAAGACATCAATAATAAAATATCTACTATAAGAATATAGATTGAATCAATTGCTACAAAATTTCAACAAGATTGAAATATTTCATGAAGTTTCATTGAAACTACATTCAAATATAAAATAATTAAAAACTACATTAAATACAGTGAATAAGAGAAGAATGAATCAAGAGGGCAAATTGATATCTGCCTCCATTCATATCCAAATTTCCCCCCAAAAAAAAAAACCTGTAATAGAGGTAGAGGTTATATATTCCTGAAGTAATAATAAAAATTATCAGTTAAGTCCATTAAACTAGACAAGAATTTATGGGTTTTAAAACCTTTATTTTCTAATCAATCTTTCCAAGATAATTTCTTTTTTGTTTTCAATAACAAAAAATGGGCATTTAACAGGCATTTCTTCCTATTAATATTTATTCTTAGCATCCCTCTGGTAGTCAATGGAGAGGGTTAAATAGTAATATTTTCTCCTTAATATTTCTAGCCTAAAGTGGCCTAATTACTTCCATTAAAATCTCATCACTGGACAGCTTTATAGTCTCCCATACATTTATACATTCTAAACATACAAAATTAAATTTCTATTAAATTTAAATGTAATTATGTTCCAAATAATGATTATACACTATTCAGTCTTGCTTGGTGGGTTTAAGATTTGCTGAATCTTACAATAGGGAGACAGAAAGAGCCAATGTAAGTGGGGTTTTTGTTTATTTGTTTTGTTAGTTTCTAAGGGTTTCTTTTCTATGCTGTGCCAATTTTATTTGAGGAATGGGCAAGTGATCTAAATAGACACTTCACAAAAGAAGAAATACAAATGGCCAATAAATGTATGAGAAGATCTTCTGGCTTTAAAATATCAGAAAAGAATCATCTTTTTATGTTTCTAAACATATAGTGGTTTCTAATCTTTCAAATATTTTTTCTCTTCTGGTGATTGAAGCAATCTATTAATTGTAGTGTTAAACTATCACTTTCAAAAAATAGAAATACAGAAAGTTTCAGTGATGTTATTAGGCAAAATTTATTATGAACTTAGGGGCATTCAAAGCCATCTGATTTCACTGCCCATGTTAAATATTGAGGATCTAGTGACTCAAAGGAAAAAATGCAGAAATAATTTATCCAAGTCATTCCAACCAAACATGGAAGACAAAGACCAGAACTTCAGTCTTTCAACACCCAAATAATTTTTCTTCCCACAACAGAGCTGTGCCTCCTCTGTGGAACTAGACCACACACATGGAGCAGATGCCATGTGGTAGGTCTGTAGCTATTATCTGTGGCACAAGATAGAACTGCATAGTGCCTATCATCCAAGCAAAACCATGGACTTGTCCTCATTCTATCTTATCCCTGGTCCCTGAACTCATCTATCCCACCTTACATTTGTTTACTGACTTGATTTCTTATTGAGAAAAACCAAGCCCTCCACTCTTAATATATTTTTATAATAATCTTAATGATCATGTACTATCAAAAATTTAGCTTTTTAGATCAAGATAAAAAAAACTGGATGATACAGAGATAGGGATGGAAATACAGAGGAATGCAAACAAGTAGATTTGGAATCCAATTTGTTTGGGCTGAATATTTACTGGTGTGATTTTGGAAAAGGATCATCATCTCCTCCTCTTCCTCCTCCTCCTCCCCCTCCTCCTCCTCCTCCTCCTCCCCTTTCCTCATCCCCCCTCCTTCTCCTCTTCAAAATAATTAATTCTCAAGGATTTAAGGACCAAATGACATAGTGGGTGAGAAATGTGTTACTAAGATATGTAGTCAATGATGTTGTTTTTGTTTTCCATGACATCTGACCTCAATGTGAGGATTGCACCATGTTGTCCAGTGGTAAATAAGCTCTCATATAGTATCATCTAATAAGAGAAGCAAAAGCTCATCATTTTTGTTATCCTATTGATGAGTAAGAGCTAGTATTTTTTCTGTATCTTTAATATATTTACTTTCTTTATATGAACTAAATTGGAAACAATCATGATGTGGATACTTTCTAACTCACACTTGTGGAAATGGTGGAACTGATAATTAATTGCAGTTTATATGAGCTGTAAAAATATCTAGAAATACATAGCTTATTTAAACTGCATTGAGAAGAAGAAATAGTAATAGCTTATTGTACATTAAAAATTTATTCAGTATTTCAAAAAGAATATGCCCACAAGCACACACCTGTACACACAGATACTTAGCAGCTGAACAGAAATATTTAAGAAAAAAAAAATCTGCTTTACACTCCTATCCCAGAAAAATAGAAGAAAGATAGAATAATTCTTATCTAATATAACAAACACACCAAAAGATTTTGACTCATATCTTAGGAATTCTGCATATTAACATAACACTTTAAAGTAAATTCCTATTGTAAGAATGCCATAAAATTGGGTGGAATAAAATTCAAGAATTACATTTTTATTATATTGCAATCCTTATTTTAAGTCTTATTTCACTTTTATTTAAGTGGTTGTAGCTGTGTAATGCCCAGGAAAATAGATAAAGGAAATAACATTTATTCTGTACCTTTCATGCTTCAAACAGTATTGGGTTCTTTACATTCAGTATTTTATTTACTTAACACAATATCATACGTAATGAATATCATTATATTCTTTACTGATATGTATGATAATGTATTTTTAAGCTTGTGAAGTATCATGAAATCTTAAAATATTTAATAATAACTTATAGACCTTTGGTGCATAGCAACATAATTCTAATTATTTGGCAAAATGATCTTAAGTGCCTGTAATAGGGGTGCTCAAGGAGAAAATAGTTCTTTATAGGAACAACATACACACTGTACTCTAATACAGACGTTTAAGTGAGAGAGAAAGTAGATTTGGATTTGTTAAACAGTAGGTTGCAGCTTCCTGCACTGGTAAATTAAGCTGAATGTACTTTAATGAATGCTAGCAATACATTTAGAAAGAGACTGAAGTGCGTTACTCACCAGGTAGCAGGGAATTTCTTCAAAACATACACCCACAGATTAAATAAAACAAGAGCAGAAATCAAGCATTTATTGCTTTCACATCAGTTTTCCATCCTGTTTATTTAACAATCATTGCAATTTTCCAATAAGCTGTACCAAAAACTACAAAAGCAGAACTGAAGTTTTGTACACAAATATGAATCACTGATTTTTTATTTGATGAGGAATTTTATATATTTAAGTAGAGACTTGACAGAGGTAAATTTTGTTTCATATCTTCTACTTCAAATCCAAAGTCACTTGGTTCACAGGAGGTACCTGTCATTCAACACTGCTGTGAGAACCAGTACTGTGACTTTGAAATCCTATTTAAAAAAGATAATTATTTCAATCTTGAAAAATTACTGCAATGCTATCAAGACTTTAAACTGCATGTGAAGTAGAATTTTCCTTGAGGTAACTTATTGGCACACAGTAGAATCGGCTTTATTTGTAAATTTTAGGGAAAAAAGCAGAAGACAAAAATGCAAGGAAAAAAAAAAAAAAAACAGTTTTCATCTCATTTGACACCATTTGTTCTCAGACACCAGGGTCCTAGTGTGGCATGAACTTTGTTTCTGGATGGGCAAATGAGATTGAGTTTTATTATTTTTTTTCTGGTTTTTATATGTTAGAAATCACAGTAATTAAGCATAATAACTAAAATTTCTAAAAGTATTTTGGGTCAGAGTTCACTCTTTTGCAGTGCATACAGTTTAAGACTTTCCTTCTTAATTGTTTTTAATGTTGCATTCAACTTAAATCTTCATTTATCCCATCTTTTTTAGAAGAGAGAGTTTTTTGTTTGTTTGTTTCTTTGTTTGTTTGTTTGTTTTGTTTTGGTGGTGGTACTGGGGATGGAACCCAGGGACATTCTACCTCTGAGCTACACCCCTAACTCTATTTTTTATTCTTTATTTTGAAACAGGATCTCACTAAGTTGTGGAGAGCCTCATTAAGTAGCTGAAGCTGGCCGTGAACTCAGATCCTCCTGTCTCAGCCTTCCTAGTACTGGGATTACAAGTGTGTGCCACCACGCCCAGCTTAGAAGAGAGAGTTTTTATTGCCTCATTTTGTGGCAGAAAACTCAGATGAACCTGTGGCTTATTGGGGGAAATTATGATAAATATTTAACTCATGTGTCTACAATTACAAATGGATAAAGAATTTTAAGGTGTTGGCCTTTATAGGTGAGAAAGTATAAAATTAAATTTGCCATTGTGCTATGTTGAAAAATAGTCTATAAGACCATAATATATGTTTTATTAGAGAAAAAGATGTGACAACCATTTCATTTCAAATTCCATTATTATTAAATTATTCTGATATACGTTTTAAGAAACAGTACCTAAAGAACATAATTTTTCATACCACTGTTGAAACAAGAAAAAAATTAAATTTTAATTGTTTTCTTCAAATAAAAAAAGCCTGAGCCAGTTAACTTATTTATGAAAAGAACTAGAAGTGACTATATATAGAAAGTCTCATCCTCTGAAGAGTAATTGTTTAACTTCTCTCAATTGTTTAGCTTTATGTGTAGAAATGTGCAGCACCACATGATGGGTTTGGTGATTTATCCATTCTTTCTCTGGCACACCATCATAAAGAGCTAAATACTGATTTAATAGGATGGGTGAATTCTTTTCTGATTATAATTAAAAATCACTAGTGGTCTTATTAGCTTCTCAAGAAATGTTTGCTGAACTAATGACTTTAGGCATTGTGGTTGGCAAAATAAATAAAAATTAGATTTTCCTAAGCCAGTGGTGCCAATGTACACCAAATGTACTAAAACCACATAAATAATGTGCCCATGGTACAGAGAAAGGAGTTAATAGTTTTGACAGGGGCCATGAAAGGATAGGAAGAACATCAAAGAATATATTAAAGGGGTAATTATTCTGACAAATTTTGAAAAATGTAATTCACATACTTATTCTTTTAACAAACATTATTCTGGGGAGGATAAAATATGAAGATAATAATCTTAAGGCATACTAATCTTAAGGTATGAGCAATACAGACATGTTACCTGACCTCATGGAATTTATAGGAAGATGGGGAATAATTAAATAATCTCTGAAATATATAATTTTAATATACTGAAAATAAGCTAATGTGAAGGGACAAAAAAGTGAGAGCATTCAGCAGGGATTTTTATACAAAATGACTAATCTTCTAAGTATAGAAGCTTGAAGAAAACACATTGTGAATTTTGGATTTACTGCCAAGTGTCAGGCTCATTAAGATGAGTGGTGAAAAAGGTATTAGCGAGAATAACAGAAGTTAAATCCTAATTTGTCACATATTCCATTTTAAAACAATTAGATTTGGAAATGCATTTGAATTGAAATATTTCAACTATTTAGCTTAGATATTTTTGAGGAAACCAATAGATTATGAGCAATATTTAGACATCTGGATCCAGTGACCTTGAAACTTTCTTTCTGAGCATAGATTCTATGCTCCTGTATAAACTTCAGGGTCTTTCAAAGTTGACAACAAAGCAGCAGAAAACACTGAGCAGGAGCTGGGCGTGGTGGCACACGCTTGTAATCCCAGCATTCGGGAGGCTGAGACCAGAGGATCCGGGTTCACGGCCAGCCTCAGCTACCTAGTGACACACTCCGCAACTTAGTGAGACTCGGTTTCAAAATAAAGAATAAAAAATAGGGCTGGGGGTGTAGCTTGGAGGTAGAATGCCCTTGAGTTCAATCCCCAGTACCGCAAAAAAAAAAAAAAAAAAAGAAAAAGAAAAAGAAAACACGGAGCAGGTACATTAAAAAGAGAACAGAGTCATTCTCATTGGGTGTGATACAAAGGACAACGTGCTGTCCAGACTGGGAAAATAACTAGAATATATCAATAAAGCAGTAAAGAACATGGGTAAAAAAATTAGAAGATTCTTTGCAGTAAAAGTAATCAGCTTTGTTGTTTATATCATGAGCTAGTCGTAGTCTCTAAGGCTAAAGAGAAAGCTGTTTTATGTTCATATCTAATCCTTTTTAATTACAAGACTACAGAGTTTAATTGGCTCACCACCATTCCAAGGATTCTCTAACTTTTGTCGGTATTTATAAAATTGCATAATGTTTCAATGAGGAAACTAGAATAGTTTTCTAGTTTTCTTGCTTGGAGAAACTGTGGTATACAAAGTAAAAGTAATTTACTCCTACTTAAACAAGAAGAAAGGGCAGAGTCTGGAATATGACCTGGACCTCCCTACTTCTAAACTGCCTCTGATAACATTAGATAATGAAGAAACAAACAAACAAAAAATGGATATTATCCCTCCTCCAGGACCATCCATTTAAGGTTCAACTTCTAAGCAACACAATTGAACAAGAATATATTCTATTTTAATGTAACTGTTTAATGTGCAGTTTTATAGGAGTCTTTTGTCTTTCACAAAACAACAGAACGGGGTTCACTAGATTTAAAAAAGCTTGTGAATGGAAGGCCGGGCGTGGTGGCGCACGCTTGTAATCCCAGCATTCGGGAGGCTGAGACCGGAGGATCCGGGTTCGTGGCCAGCCTCAGCTACCTAGTGAGGCACTCCGCAACTTAGTGAGACTCGGTTTCAAAATAAAGAATAAAAAAATAGGGCTGGGGGTATAGCTCGGAGGTAGAATGCCCCTGAGTTCAATCCCCAGTACCG
>PVLC010049807.1:0-10315 GCA_004027655.1 Graphiurus murinus | reverse complement strand
CCATTGCAAAGCAGGATGACTATATATAACAATAATGTACTATACATTTCAAAAAGTTAGAAGAAAGGATTGAATGGTAGCTTTTGGAGGAGGTAGGTATGTTTAATGTGTACATGTATGGAGATATGATATGGTACCCTATAAATACATTCAATTTTTATGTATCAGTTAAAATAAATTTAAAAAGACTTACCAGGTTGAGGGAATTTCTTTCTATTCCTAGTTTTCCATGATAACATTATAAGTGAGTGTTGAGTTTTATCAAATGATCTTTTTCTGCATTTATTAACATAATAGTGTGTTTTCCCTTTTGTTTAATAATATGGTAAATTACATTGATACATTTTCTAATGTAATTTCCACCTTTAATTTTTATAAATTAAATATCAGAGTCCAAGCACATCTGCTTCCAGCTAGGATGCTAAGATGGAATAGTTTGTGGGCAGACTATTGAGAATAAGTGAGAAAAGAAAGAAAGAAAGGGAAGGAGGAAAGGAAGGAAGGAGGGAGGAACGAAGGAAAATCAATTTAAGGCTTCAAGGGTCAAAATCCCTGAGCAACAGAAAGCAGAGAGAGGTAAGCTGGCTGTGTTTTCACTGGGAGAAAGAGCCAATTCTTGACACACATACCTGGCAGAGAACCACTGATAAGCAGCAGAGGAAACAGCAGAGGTTTTGGCAATCTCATGGGGTTGAGTGTATAAAAATTGAAAAAAAAACGTTGAAAGTAAATGGATTAAAAAAAGGTAAACCAGACAAATACCAACTAAGAGAAGGTTGATAGCCCCTATATCAGGTATCAACACCTATCATAAACTACAGTAATTAAGAGAGTGTAGTATTGGCGCAAGGGTTGATAAATGGACCAGTGGAACAAAGTAGGAAATCCAGAAGCAGCCCCACATGTACAGTCTCTTGGCTAAGGACAAAAGTTCATCTGCAGTACAGGAGAGACATGTTGGTCTTTTCAATAATCATGCAGGATCAATTATATACCCATATTGGGGAAAGTGAGTCTTAAACGCTACCTCATACTATATACAAAATAAGAAAGATTCCAGATGGATCGTGGATATAGGTATGGATGACAAAACAATAATTCTCCTAAAGGAAAGCAAAATATCTTCATGACCTCAGAATAGACAAAGATTTTTAAATAGAACATTAAACACACCAATGCTAAGGAGAAAAGATTGGTAGGTTTGACTATATTAAAATTAGGAACTTCTGTTCATCACAGATACCATTAAAATATTGAAATGACCAACTACAGATTGGAAGATTTTATAATCCACATATCAGACAAAGAACTTATATCTAGATGTGTAAGGACTCCTCCAAATCACAAGAACAAGACACATACCCCATAAAAATGTGAAAGAGACATGAGCAGTCATGAAAGAAGACATCCATACAGCCAAGTGTCAAATGACAAGGTCATCTGGGAAAGGTAAATCAAAACTATAATACAACACCACTACACAATGGCTAACATGGAAAGAGATAATATCAAATCTTTACAAGGACACAGAGTAACTTCAATTCCTATGCACAGCTGATGGGTGTACAAAAAGATACAACTTCTCCAAAAAATTATTTGGCAGGATCTACTAAAACTGAACAATTGCATACACTATGACTCAGAAATCCCACTCCTAGATACATATCCAAAAGAAATGTGTGCATATGTTCGCATAAACATGTACGAAATGTTCAAATCAGTATCATATCAATTAAAACCTAAAAATAATTGATTGATCAGATTAAATAAATCACAATATCTATACAACAGAAATGGAAGAACTGTTGTTCTACGCAGTAACATGATGAGTCTTACACACTCAATGCCAAGGGTACCTTTTATCCCCACTGTCCTCCAGGTCAAGGGCTCCTCCTGCTCTGGGCTTGTTTCTCCCCCTTTCAGCTCTTTGCTTAATTTCTAGATGAAGTTGCCAGCCTTTAATTCACAGTAAAGAAGGTGTCAGCGGCTGGGAGCTGCTTAATATGAGATGTTGCTAGTGGAATGTGCCTTTTAACAGGGAAAACCCTATTCATTCCAAAGGCCTGATCCTCGAACTGAGAAACTTACAGCTTCGGCACTAGGTCAGCCCAGGTGATATTATACCAGAGAGAAGGAGGAGCTTCGAGAACATTAACTGAGGCAGCTTCATAAGCTTCTGAGGCCTCTAGAGCCAGACATTCTGGCTAAAAAAAAAAAAAAAAATTCTGACATGTCCACAAATCTGACGAAGCAGGCTTTCTCAGTAAGCACAGCTGCTCTCCATTTGGTTAATGATAGCCCGTCTCAAATGTGGTGTATGCAAACAAAGGAGCCAGCAGGCCCAGCTCTGCAGAGCTTGCCCACGGAGGCCTCTGAGCTGCAGGAAGCCGCGTGATCTCTGGTAGAAACGAATTGTCTATGCTGCATCTGGTGTGACAAGGCTGGACTGTGTCGGGTGACTGCCAGGTACCAGTGCTGGGATTTACTATGATGTGGCTTTTGGTAGTGGACAGTACAGTGAAGGGAATCACAGGAAGATACTAAGGGTTGTGCCAGCAGCAAGGCCAGAGCAGGGACAGAAAGGAAGAAATAAACATTCTCATAGATGCCAAACTTACTGGCTTACTGCCTCCTTTCCAGAAAAAAAAAAAAATTACTCAGCACACCTCTGGACACTTCCACAGTCCTTTATTTTGATTCAACACCTCCCCTTTGCACTCAAGTGTACTACCACCCTCTGAATGGTTCCAACTCCCCCACAGAGGGTGATATCAACCACTTTGGGAATCTGTGTTAAAGAAAGCCACAGGCTATAGTCCCTCAAAACTAAAGCAAATTTACTCAATCCCTGTCATCATATATGGTTTTCTTGGGCCTCTCTGTATTATCTCAACCCAATCTGTAGTCAAGCCAATGTCATCCTACACTATAATGAGAAGAGGACTTGGAAGAAAGCTGATTCTCTCTAAAAATTCATTTTGTCACTGCCCCTGAAAAGCCTTCCCTGAATCTCTTTGGCATTTGTCTTTCTTCCATCTTCTTGTCTCCCACTGCATTTTTACTTATCCTCAAAACAGGAAAGAACCAACTGAAGAGACCGATCCTCCAGGGATACATCCTACAATGGTGACTTCTGTCCTCATCCTCTGTTAAATTTGGTCCACAGACTGTGATCTGGCACCTTGAATGTTGCTAGAATGAGGGCTTTCTGACACATCTCCCAACTCTTGGCCAAAGTGTTTTACTAAAATCCATTGGGCATAATCAGCAGGATGCAACTTCTGGAGACTAAGTCTCTGAGATGATTCCTATATGATACACAAAGTGACCTACAGGAGCACAAGGGATTTTCCCCATCTTGCCTGCACAGTCCTAGAACTTAGTACGTGCTAGGATACTGACTGGTTGACTAAAAAACATTGTTCTTTTGCAAAGAGAAATTATTTGGGGGTAGCACATTTCACACAAAGAACTCGATCTTGTCTTTGATAAAGCTGGCTGCTTAGAGGTACCAGGAGTTGAATCCTTGCCAAAGCTCCTCCCCAGATTCAACCACTGTCTGTTGGTGCTTTACACCTTTTAGTCCCGATCATTTCTATACACCTTCTGAATGTTTCCAGGTTCTGGTATATTTTAAGTTCCACCTCATAATCACTGGCACCACTTAACTAAATCAACACAAGAGCTATTTCCAATGTGCCTGAGAGGGTATCAGAGGCCACTGTGTCAGTTCTGGGGACAGAGGCAGAAGACAGCCAAACAGCAGCTACAGGTCACAGGTGACTTTCTTGTAAACTCGCCTTACTCCAGTCCCATGTTACTCATGTGTGTATGCATGTATTGAAAATAAGAGAGAGGAAAGGAGATGAAGGAGGAGAGGAAGAGACAGGAGAGAAAACAGGACATGGAAGACTCTTATCTCCCTCATCACCTCTTTTGGCATTGTAATCTGTTGGTCCACCCATGTGCATAGAACCCTGTTTCATCCACAGCAGAGGATAAAGATTTAAATAAGGCAGACACAAACGACTTTTTTGTGTGTCTATTCAGCAACAGCAACTCCAAAACAAGAGAGCAAAATAGAAGTGAAATAGTAATTCTCTGACAAGAATAGGAGTCACTTGGCATGAATTCAGTACAAACACCACCACCAGATTCCTCTCTCCAGACCCCCTTTCCCCAAGTTGCTTAGCTCCCAGGGTTTTTGGTATAATTTTGATTGCTGGGTCCTAGAAAGATATGGCTATATTCATAAGCAGAAAAGTTACAAATCAAGAGATTATAATCCAAAATTGTGCTAAATGGGTTAAGTTCATATACTTGGAATTCTCACAGAGAAATTCCACTGAGTAGAATAGGAGCTATGATGTTAATTTTGACTATTGCTGATTTTTTTAAAATCATACAAACAGATGAACACCTGGTTAAAATTCTCCTGGGAGAAAGACAATGGCAAAATAAAATCTTGAGTAATTCTTCGTCACTCATACCACAAGCCCCAAAGTCCACAGCCTGGCCCTCAAAAGCCACCAAAGTAAATATCTAACCCACATTCACAGTCTCACCTCTCAATACTTGTGCATAACCTTTCTACCACTTTGAAGTGTTTGCTATTCTATCATAATCAATTCCCTCTTGTCCCCTACTATTTTTTCCATTCACACTCTATTTTTCACCTTGAGACTCACATCCTCTACATTGTCCATGACCAAGTTATAACCATGCCTCAAGGCTCATCTTAAATACTACCTCTTTTCATAAAATATCTCTTATCACTCCCTCAAATAGCAACCTCTCACTCTTCCTGTAAGCACCATGTCTAGACATTTGTTTGCTAAACTCTAAAGCATAAACAATAATGATAATGTAATAAAATCAGCTAACACATATTAAATCTCAATTATTTGTCAGATGCAATATTAAGTACTTAAAATTTATTGATTACTTTAACAAATAATTTTCATATGTTTTGTCTCCCCTAATCCCCAATGTCAACCTTCAGTCTAAATTGTCTTTCTCCTCTATAATTTTTAGCCCTATGCCTAGACTTAACAAATGATCAATAAATGCTTACTGAATATATGTGGACTAATGTAGCAATGCATGAAGGTTTGAATAAATGAATCAAGCATAATGATCCCTGTTTATCAATAGAATTTTCATAGACCATTGGGCTTAGTTACTGGGTTTCTATCCATATTTTTACTGTGCCTTTCTAACCTAGACCTAATTCCAGAGCATCACAGAGCAATCACAAAGTGCCTGCAGGTATGATATATGAGTGGGAAATATTTTTCATAGGATCATAAAGAAGATTCTTATCATTTAGTTCTCTAAATATACCCACCTCTTAACCTAACCAGAAAACAGTATAAACAGTATAACAAAGTTGTTTCTCCCTTACTTTTCTGACCTACTCTAGCCAGTTATAGCACCCAGACTCATTATGATTCTGTGTCCCATAATAAGTAATAAACTAATTCAAACATAAACAGGCATAATTGTGTCTACTTCCAAGGGTGCATAAGCATAGAGGGTAATGCTAATGCAAAGGAATAGAAAGAATGATTTCAAACATCAAACAGGAGGGAAGAAATTATAATCAGAATTTATTGCATGCTTAGCCTTTGTCCAATATCCTTTATATATTATCTCACTAAATTCTCACAATAAACTTATTAAAGAACTTTAATAGAAATGATATTAATTTAGAACATGCCATATGCTGGGTAGATTTAAGAATTTTTACATCTATTATCTCACTTTAGTGCTTCAATCAGCACTAGGAAAAAAAGTACATTTTCCCACTTAAGAGATAAGAAAACAAACATAGAGATCCCAAACCTAGTAAGGAATAGAGCCAGAACCTGAGCATAATCCTTAGAAGTACACACTGCATCTTTTAAGGATGGTAATTTCAAAAATCTACATGTAAAGAAACTGACCCTCAAAAAGGGTATCAGGCTCCAAATCATATACTCAGTAAATATAAAAGCTAGAACTCAAGTCGATATTTTTATTTCAAAATGTGTTTTATATTGAATATCACTTCAATTCAGATGATGGTTTAAGGCAGAAAAGGTGTTCACTGTGAGGTTTCTCAGCTCACAATGTATGTGCTTATAAATAAGACCAAACCTTAGAGGGAGAATGAAACTTAATATGTCCTACTGAATCTCCCCAAGCAAGTTTGGCTACGATCATTCCCTAGTCCTACCGCCTCTGTCCATGGTGCTGAATTCAAAGATCTGTTGACGGTCATAAAGAAAATCTGATTAAGGAGTCTTCTGCAACTACATGATAGAGAGTCTTAAGGACTACTCTGAGTCTAGGCACTGAGAATCAGTGAACTCTTTTGCCAACCTCAGGCTTTGATTCCAGAATCTCTCCTCTCTTCCAAAATTTTCACACTGAATAGGATAAAATAAATGAGGCTTACAATTTCAATTTCATAATTCCGAAGACTCTGTTTTCCAGGAACAAATCTATGGAAAGGGAGCAGGAGAAATAACACTCTACAAACATCAACCCAGACCTATACCAAGTTCAAATAAAAAGGAATCAGAAATGGGAAACCTGTGAGTGGGTTGGAAGACATAGCACTGGGCTACTGGAGCACACTGAGTCTGGTGCTGAAAACAAAGACTGGAGACAGAGTATGTCTTTATATCTGGTGCAGAATTGATTTTCAAGCCATAAAAATGTTAGTTAAGGAAACACTGACATGAACTAGGGCAGGATGGGGAGGGGTTGGAAAATAGCAAGTGCAATTTCAGGCTTATGAGAAATGGAATTAAAGTTAAGGGAAGGAAGGCAATCTATTGTTGTCCAGAAACTGGCAAACACACAGCCACTGCATCATTACAGTGGCAACGACCTGCTGTGTTCATTTGTCTCTGAGCTGTCTGACCTAGGAGCCAAGTGATTTATCTACTTTCTACAGCTTCAACTGGGCCAGGCCAAGAGGATAACATGGAGAAAGGGGTGAGGGTGGGGTGTTGACACCCAAGCAGCAAGCCACTGAACTCCATATGTCTTGTATTAGAGGGTATGCTCATAAATCAACCAATATCACACATTTATTTCACAACTACTATAAACAATCTCTGTGCTAGAAAGCTGCTGGTCATACAAAGTCTGAAAGGGCAGAGCCATTGTCCTTGAAGAGCTTACCATCTAGTAGTAAAGATTAAGCTTGGGGAAAATGCACTGACGATAGATGCTGGGCAGGGCTAGAGACAAGAGCTATCAGAACACAGAGAAGGACTGATGACTTTCCTTGTCAGAGAAGGTTTCTGAGAGCAGGCAGCACCTTAACTGAGCTTAACAACAGGTAGCATTTTCAGTCATGCAGTCATAAAATAAAAAAAGAGGTAAGCATTCTAGGATGATAAAACAATTTTAAAAGACTGAGAGGCAGGAGTGAGTCAATTATGTTTTGGTGACAGCAACACTACCTGTCCAAAGTCAAATTTCTGACTCAGAACCTAGATATAAGGTGGAGAGTCCCCAAGCTCTCCACATACAGGGCAAATATTGGAGTAGCAGAGGATGATCAAAGCTCTGTACACCAGCCCTGGGATGAACCACTTTGTAAAAAAAAATTGAATGACTTCCAGTACCAAAATTAAATTTTTAGATGTCTGGCCATAGTGAGGTATTCTACTAGAGTGGAAAAAAACATCCAAATCAAATATTCTTTCACTTTATGACTCTTATGGTTTCCCATGATGTTAACCAGCATAGCCCTTCTTCCCCAAGTGAGCCTGCTCTCCTCCTGAAAATAAACAAATTTGGTAATGCAGGCCAATTATGGCAAGAAATAATAGATAATCCAGGAGGATTCTTAGAAGTCAGACAAATAACATGTTACAAGTCCTAGATTCAATGACATCATTCCAAACTTGCCATTCCAAATATACATGTGTCACATCCTCATTACAAGTTAGACCATCTCATACAGCAGTCACTACAGCACAACAATTTGCAAGGTCGGAAAACAGATTAGAAGGAGGAAGTACAAGGAAGAAAATGTCTAATTCTAGGCAGATTTCTAAAACACATCTAATTTTAATTCTAGTTTGTGGAAGGACTGTAGGGAAGAAAGTTGAGAAAAAATTAAGATGACACATCTCAGAACTAGGGGTTTTAAAATAATGGTCTTGATTATGTTACACCAAAAGGACCTTGGATGAATCAAGGGGAGGCAGGAGCAAGTATGATTTTTGGTGTTGCAAATGTGTTTTCAACAGATCCAATCCACTCTGAGAAAAGACCAACTAGGAGTATATCTTCGGGCAGGTAAAACTACAACTATTGAAAGCAAATAAAAAAGTATCTAGCAATACACTGTTATTTAACTTGAGTAAATTATAGAGAAAAAATAACTTCACTCAAAGAAAAGAATACATCTGGACATAGACAAAGACCTGGTCACACCACACCACTGAGAACAGAGAACACATTGTAGAACATGCCCATGAGTCTCATAATTGCCAAATGCTGAAGCAAATGTGCATGGAGCGTTCACCTATGTCATCACACGTAATAGTTGAACTCTGAGATTCCCTGAGCCCTTAACTTCTGCTGCCAGCACCATCCTTATTCTCCTCCAACACTTCTGATCAGTCCATTTCAGTCTTCTTTGCAGGTCACACTTATTCTACTTTCTTCCTAATTGTAGGTGTTCCTCTGAAACATCCCTCTCTCTTTATTCCCTTCCCAAGCTAAACCCAATCCCAAGGGACAAAAAGGCAAAGGGATTAAAATTTATTTTCAGATTCCTGTAGTGAGTAACTTGGCAATGTGAGGCAATGTACTTAGGGACTCTCAATCTGTTGCCTTACCAATAAAATATAAGTAATAGGAGCTTTTCTGCTTACTTTGGTTGATTTGAAAAATCGCATGTGATGATATAAGGGAAGAGGGCTTTGCAGACTGTAAAGATTTGGAACCTGATTGTCTCTAAGTTAAATGGGTGGAGGAATCCTCTCGCCTGGCATCCCCTTGCAGCTCTAATTGTGCTACCCTCCCTTAACTTGACTTCAGGCACAATCTCCATATTGTATCTCTCCCTGACCCTCACTCAGCCTCTACTTTGTCAGTCTCAGATAACCATAAGAAGTTCTCTTGTTTAGGACCTGGATTAAATGGAGACTTGGGCTGAGCTCAAATAAGCTCAGAATATCTGTAAAACACACAATTGCTCTACCAAGCAACATCTCAGGATTATATTTAAGCATGAAGGCTCCAAAGCTATACATCTCAGGTTCAAAACCCATCTTCATTAGTATCATGTGCTCTTTATCCTTACCTCAATTGCTTGATTTTTCTATGCTTGGAATTCCTGTACTATAAAACAGAGATATTAGCAATAGCATCTCCCTCATGGGGCTGTCGTGATTTTCACATAAAATGGGACACGTCAATTATCTGAGACATGACAAATATGGAGTAAATATTTGGCTTTATTTCACATAGCATAGGTGTAACAAGAATTCAATTGTACAACAAATATCTAAGAATTAATAGGGAAACCATTGGCCTCAGGAATGGTAAATACAGGGAATACATAGAAGAAACCCAATTGGATTTACTGGAGTCTAATATGGAATATAGACAAGTAAATAAGAAACTATAGCAGTGGTAAGTGCCATGGTAGGGAAAAATAAAGGATGCTGTGAAAATACCCAGGAAGGGCATCTTAGAAGAATGAAAAATGGAGAAAAGTAATAAGATATTATGGGCTGGGTTTTGTCACACCCAATTCCTCAAGTTCATGAGTTGAAGTCCTGACTTCCAGGACCTCAGAATGTGACTATATTGAAGATAGATTCTTGAAGAGGTAATTAAATTAAAATGAGGTCACGTGGTGAGCTCTAATCCAGTATGACTAGTGTCCTTATAAGATGAGATAAGGACACAGGTACACACAGAGGGAAACCATGTAAAGACACAGTATAAGAGAGTCGTCTACCAGCCCTGGAGTAAGGCCTCAGAAAAACAAAACAACCTTGTAGACACCTTGTTGTCAGACTCCCAGCCTCCGAATTGTGGGGATATTTGTGGTGTCTATTGTTTAAGACACCCAGTTTGTGGCACTTGTTATGGCAGACCTAGAAAACTAATAAAAGGAGTGAGTGGATAGAAGGTTTCAGAGAGATGTGGTAGTGTATCTGAGACTGAAGTGCGAGCAAGAGATATTTTTTTGGGTAAAAGTAAAAGGCAGGAAGCCAAAAGAGAAGGGTCAGTGCCAGGAATCCCAGCAAGACCTTACAATTATGTATAATTAGGTATTTCTCAAGTTTTTGGGAGC
>PVLC010049806.1:0-10318 GCA_004027655.1 Graphiurus murinus | reverse complement strand
CCACCACGCCCGGCTTATATGTATTTTTTTACTTATTTACTTATTGTACTGAAAACTGAACTCAGGGGCATTCCACCTCTGATCTATACCCTCAGCCCTTTTTATTTTTTGTTTTGAAACAGGGTCTCACTAGGTTGCTGAGAGTCTCACTATATTGCTGAGGCTCTCCTCGAACCTGTGATCCTCTTGTCTCAGGCTCCCAAGTACTGGGAATACAGGCATGCACCACCATCTCAGCCAAATTTTGCACGTATTTATTTATTTATTTATTTATTTATTTATTTATTTATTTATTTATTTATTTATTTTTGTAGTTCTGGGGAAGAAACCCAGAGGCATTCTATCACTGAGCCACATCCTCAGTCCTATTTTATTTTTTATTTGGAAACAGGCTCTTGTAAGTTGCTGAGAGCCTCACTAAATTGCTGAGGCCATCTTTAAATCTGTGATCCTCCCTGTCTCAGCCTCCCAAGTACTAGGACTACAGGTGTGTGCCACTACACCTGACTTTATTTTTCATTTTGAAACAGGGTCTCATTAAGTTGCTGAGGCTGGCCTCGAACCTGCAATCCTCTTGTCTCAGCCTGGGATTACAGGAGTGCGCAACCATTCCAGGGAAAGGCTATTGAACATGTGCACAGGCATGTCTCCAAGGCAACACATGTTCATCACCCCTCCTCACACCTGGACCAACTCCTGGCTACCCATCTCAGACAGTGAGACCACTGTCTACTTTTTTGCAGAAGTGATCAGATGGGAGTCCTAGTTGCAAACCTGGGTACCAGCTCTGCTAAACAGTTGGTCTAAGTAGCATGGGTTTTGCTGAAAGGGCTGCTCAATAGCTCATGAGTTTTATTACATGTGTGTGCTTAGCGCTCTGTAACCAGAGGCAATGTCCAGTCCACTGGCAGAACCACCCCTGAACCAGAGCGCAGACACCTGTTCTGGCAGCACCAGCATTTGGGGGGCTGGAAGCTACTGCTAGCATCACCACAACAGAGGCCCTGCTTTCTCTAGGGTCCATCCATACTCTGCACCTTCCTCACACTGTGGCTCTGTTCTTACTCCTCAGCCCCTGCTCTGGAGTTTAATCTCCCGCATGTTGACATGTTGCAGATAACACCGAAAGAAGTCTGCAGTGGTTGGAGGGAGCCTTCACTTCCAGTCTATAGGAATCATGACCATGTTGACAGTGGGAGTCCTCTCATGATCAGAACCCAGAGTCATGGGGATCGGAGCCAGAACACAGGCAGAGCTGACTGGTGAAGAAGGCAGGTGCCGGGTTCCTGCAACACTGCTGCCATTTCCTCTCAAGTTGACCGGCAGCCCTGGTGGCAGGAGAGACAAGTGCAAGTGGCATTCCACTCAGAAGATGCCAGAATGGAACCTGAGCACCAGTCCACCAGGGTCCTCACGAAGCCCAACCCAACCCATGCACTCCATAGTCACCACTACCCTCAGTTGGTGCTGCAGGGCCAGCATCTGTCTCAGCAAGGTGGACAAGGGCTAGGGCTCCATCACAGGTCTCCACACCTGTTGCTGTGTTCTTCCACGTGTCACCACTCACCTCCTTAACACTTCTCCGTCCAGGCCAGGTGCCACCAGAGCTCCTGTCTTCACTGCCAGCGCCAGAGAAAGCCACCACGAGGACCCATTTTTATATCCCCAGCGTACTCTGTGGCAAGCAACAGAAACCAATTCTGGTGAATGTAAGAACAGTAATTCATTTTAAAATACCAGACAACTGCCGGGTGTGGTGGCGCACGCTTGTAATCCCAGCATTTGGGAGGCTGAGACCGGAGGATCGGGGTTTGCGGCCAGCCTCAGCTACCTAGTGAGGCACTCCGCAATTTAACGAGAGACCCGGTTTCAAAATAAAGAATAAAAAATAGGGCTGGGGGTATAGCTCAGAGATAGAATGTCCCTGAGTTCAATCCCCAGTACCGCAAAAACAAAACAAAACAAAAAAACAAAAACAAAAACAAAAACAAAAAACAGACAACTCACAGAGTCTCTGGGGGGCTGGCTAGCCAGGTTGGAAGGCTTCGGAGCTGGAAGCTGGGCCACAGACCCATGTCCCCTGAAGGCACTGCTTCTCGCCTTGCAGTACTGCCGCCACACCAGCACCCCTGCAGACCCGGGCCCAGGGGGAGGGTCCCATCACCTCCCTTCCTCACCTCACCATCTTCTTATTAAGCACTGGGGTGGGCTGGGGCTAAATAAAGGGTCAGGCATTTTGGGTCAACAGAGCTTAGATCTTGTGCCAGGGCCCTCGCCCCAAGGAAGCTGGGGAAATAGATGTCTTGCCACTTGTCTGAAGGGAGTCAGGCTGTGCCCAAGCACGGGGACAGGCTCAGCTGCTGCATGGTGGTCGAGGATGACAAATATCCACTACATGTACAATTATATGTGTATGTCATTTATAATTTTCCACAACTCTTCCACCTGAATCTTTCTTTAAGCAGTCCTGTTGAGGTATAATTCATATATTGTACAATATACCCATTTAGAACATACAACTCTTAAAGTGTGATAAAATACATCTAACAAAAATACTCATCTTAACCATTCAAAATTTATAGATATTTAAGATATCGATATGATTTTAGGAGCTAGGTGTGGTGGCATATGCCTCTAATCCCAGTACTTGGGAGGCTGACACAGGGAATCGCAAGGTTGAGGCCAGCCTCAGCAACTTAGTGAGACCTTGTTTCAAAATAAAAAATAAAAAGAGCAGGAGGGTGTAGCTTGGAGGTTGACTGCCCCTGGGTTTAATCCCCAGTACTATAAATAACTAAACAGGACTCCTGTTTCTCCTCCCCACTCCCTGCCTAGACACCATGGCTCTGTCCTCTTAAGGAAATTCTACATACCCATATAGAGGTGGCGTCAAGAAGGGTCTTCTCTCTGTAGCTGGCTTACATCTGGCTTACTGAAGGTTGTGGTCCTCTGGCAATAGATGGTTCCTCACTAGAGATTCACACAATCCAATTTCATAATAATATATACATACAGGAATGTTATTATATTGGAAAAATACAATGGAATGTTACTCAGCTATGAAAGGAGATCCTGCCACTTGCCACAACAGGAGATTGAATTCAGGGCCATTCTACCTCTGAACTACATCCTCAGTCTTTTTTTTTTTTTTTTTGCGGTACTGGGGATTGAACTCAGGGGCATTCTACTTCCGAGCTATACCCTCAGCCCTATTTTTTATTCTTTATTTTGAAACAGGGTCTCACTAAGTTGCGGAGTGCCTCACGAGGTAGCTGAGGCTGGCTGCGAACCCGGATCCTCCGGTCTCAGCCTCCCAAATGCTGGGATTACAAGCGTGCACCACCACGCCTGGAATCCTCAGTCCTTTTTATGTTTTATTTTGAAACAGGGTATCACTAAGTTGCTGAGGGCCTTGCTTAGTTGCTGAGGCTGGCCTTGAACCTGTAATCCTCCTGTCTCAGCCTCCCAAGTACTGGAATTACAGGTGTGCATCACCACACCCAGCCAAAATAATGATCTTGAGGAAACTGGGCACAGTCCAGGGAACACAGATGGACAAGGCAGAGGGCTCGGGGCTCAGCTCACAGCCACTGGGGGCGCCTGGGTGCTGCCCAGAACTGCTGCTGCTACCTGTGGACACTTGACACCAAAGGTGTCCCCTCGGCTAAGGTTCCCGAGGAGGAAACAAGGACAAGAGAATCCCTAAAGTCCTTGTCACCAAGTACCCTAAAAACGGAGGCTGCTGCCACCACCGCACAGACTCCTGCCGCTTCTCAAGTTGCATATAGTGCTCACGACTTGTGTGGACCTCGTAGTGTCTGGCCATAGTGGGCACTTTGACTCTTCCTGTCTCCCGATATGAACATAGCGTGCAGGCATCTCTGTAAGATGGGTGCTTCACTCCCTTTGGGGAGAAGAAGGCTTGCTAGGTAAGAGGGTAGTTCCAGTTTTAATTTCTTCTTTTGTTTGTTTTTTGGTATTCAGGGTTGAAGCCAGGGGCATTCTGACTCTGAGCTACACTCCCAGTCCCTTTTATTTTTATCTTGAAATGGCATATGCCTATAATCCCAGTACTTGGGAGTCTGAGACAGGAGGATTGCAGGTTCAAAGACAGCCTCAATAAGTAGCGAGACTCTTGTCAACCTAGCAAGACCCTGTTTCAAGACAAAAATTAAAAATGGGGTTTCTGGGTTCAATCCCCAGTAACACACACACACACACACACACATACACACACACACACACACACACACGAAGAAAAAGGAGGAGGAGAAGGAGAAGGAGAAGAAAGAAATAAGTTCTCATTGAGTTGCTGAGAGTCTCACTAAGTAGCCATCCTCCTGTCTCAGCCTCCCAAGTACTGGGATGACATTCACATGCCACTCACTGCTCCCGGGTTATCATTTGAATTTTTAATTATCGTCAGTCTAATCAGGGTGGGGTGGTATCTCATAATGATTTTGGCTTGCATTTCCTTAATGATTAAGGATGTTGAGCACCTTTCATCCATCCGTTGTCTATTTTTATGTTTTCTTTGAAGAAATGTCTTTCAGGTCCTTTGCTCAGGTTCTAATGGGGTCATTTGGTTTTCTACTGTAAGTTGTAGGGGTTCTTCTAAATTTTGGATATTAATCCCTCATCAGATATATGGTTTGCAGTTCTTCCCACTCTGTGGACTGCTATTTCATTTTGCTGATGGTTTCCTTGGCTGTGCAGAAGTTTTCCTGTTTGGCATCATGCTGTGGATTGATTTTGGCTTTTGTAGCTTGAGCTTTTGGTGTGATTGGCAAAACATCACTGCCAACATGGATGTCCCGAAGCTTCCCCATGTGTCCTTTAGCAGCGGTACAGTTTCGGGTATTAGACTGAGGCCCTTCGTCCATCCTGCATTGATTTGTGTGTGTGATACGAGGGTGCAGTTTCATTCTTTTGCAGATGGACATCCAGTCTCCCAGCTAAGAGAGACCGTTCTTTCCCTGCGCATCCTTTCGGGGCTCTCATTGAAAATTAGTTGGTAGGATCTGTTAGGATTTATTTTTGGGCTCTCTATTCTTTCTGATCCACTGGTGCACGTTTGCTTTTATGCCAAGACCATCCTGTTTTGATTATTATTATTATCTTAGACTTTCATTGGTGCATTGTGATGGTACAACATACTGGGATCCAATGTGCACAACCATCGTGCGCATAGCACCTGTGTGTTCTCCTCCGAGTCCCACCCTGCTCTGCCTCCTGCCTCCCCGTACTTGTGAGTGAGGTTGGGAGTGAGACCTTCACACATGGACTTAGCATTGTTTGAACTCTTTCCTTCCTCAATCATTCTCTTTTTCTTCCTCCCGTTTTCTCTTCCCCAATCCCCTTCCACTAGTCTACTGGTCTTTCTCCTCTTTTATCTTAAGTCTCTTTTATTTCCTATTTTCTCTCTAGCTTCCACATTGTAAAGTGAACAACAGACAGACCCAGCAGGGGAAGACTGGCAGTCTGGCTTAGCCCAATCAGCATCTACACAGTGAGCTGGAGTTTTGATTATTGTAGTTTTATGATATAATTTTAAGCCAGGAAATGAGATGCCTTCCACCTTGTTTTTCTTTCTCAGAATTGTTTGGCTAGCCAGGGTCTTTTATGATTCCATTTGAATTTTAGAATTTTGTTGTTGTTGTTGTTGTTGTTTTGTTTTCTATTTCTGTGAAGAACACCATTGGAAACTAGGCACCGTGGCATATATCTGTAACCCCAGCTTCGAAGGAGGCTGAGGCTGGAGTTACTGGTATGTGAGCCTAGGAGTTTGATGCCAGCCTGGACAGCATAGTGAGTACCTGCCCCCGCAAGAAGAATTCCCTTGGGCCAGGCGTGGTGGCTCACGCTTGTGATCCCAGTACTTGGGAAGCTGAAACAGGAGGATCACAAGTTCATGGCCAACCTCAGCTACTTAGTGAGGCCTCTGCAATTTAGCAAACCTTTATTATGACCCTATTTTAAAATAAAGAATTAAAAATAGAGCTAGGAGTGTAGTTCAGAGGTAGAGTGCATTTGGGTTCAATCCCTAGTACCACAAACAAAAAAACAAATAATTCCATTGGAATTTTCATAGGGATTACATTGAATCTTTATATTGTTTGGGGTAGTATAAACATTTTAACAATATTAATTCCTCTGATTCATAGGCATGGGCTATCTTTTCATTTATTTGTGTCTTCACTTTCTTCTATCCATGTTTTATAGTCTTCAGTGTACAGATCTTTCACCTCCTTGATTTATTTCTGAGAATTTTGTGAGTTCTTTTATTTTTCTGCTATTGTAAATAGGATTCTTTTCATGAGTTTTTTTCTTCAGCTAGGTCATTTTATATTTATTATATGCAATATATATGCTATTTATAATATATGTGCTACTGACTTTTGTATGTTGATTTTGTTTCCTGCCACTTTACTGAATTTGTTTATTGTTTATTGGTTCTAAGTGTGTGTGTAGAATCTTTGGGAGTTTTTACATGTAAGATTATGTCATCTGCAATAGATCATTTTCTTTCTTCCTTTCACATTTGAATGCTATTTACTTATTTATTTTGTTTGTTGGATTGATTTTCCTAGGACTTCAGATACAACATGAATGAAAGTGGAGAGGAGGGGCACCTTCGCTGTGCCCTGGATCTTGGTGGGGAATAAGCTCCAGGTTTTCTCCACTGATTATAATGTGAGCTTTGGATTTTTCTTCAATGATATTTATTATGTTGAGGAACTTTCCTTTCTATCTAAACACTGACTTAAGATTCATTTTTTAACTGGTAGTATTTCATTTCTCATTTTGTGTATCATATGGAATTAAACATGAGCTTTTGATGTGGAAAAGAAATTTCAAGTAAATGAGCCTTGAGAAATACAATTAGAGAATATAACAGCTAAATTAACTCATGATTTATTTTCCTGAAAAGAAACAAACAAGGCAACTGCAAGTGAAGAATGATTCTATTCTACAGAAATTGCATTTTAAGAAGCTATTTTAGGCAGGCATGGTGAACATGCCTGTAATCCCAGTACTTAGGAGGCTAAGAGGAGGATCTCAGGCTCAAGGCCAGCCAGTCTCAGCAACTTATAGAGACCATGTTTCAAAATGAGTAGAATAGGGCTGGGTATGTACCTCAGAGGTAGAATGTCCCTGGGTTCAATACCCAGTGCCAGGAATGAATGAATGAATGAATGAATGAATGAATGAATGAATGAATGAACCAACAAACATGACAAGCAAGCTCTGGGTAAAATTTGTAATTCCTTCCCCTTCTCTAATCATGAGATCTTTCTCAGGGATTTACTGATAAATGAAGAAGGAACAGGAGAAAAGACGCTTTGCAATCCCCAGCAGGGTCCTGGATCAAAGTGCCAAACCCTGGAGCTCCAGGGAAAGCCCACAGCAGCTATGTTGATTAACCATGCCATTAAAGGAAAAGGAACAGCCGAGGAGTCTGGTCTCACGATCCAACCACCTATACTGGGGAAATACAGGGGTCAGGGGAAACGGAAAAGACAAACAACCCAGGCTTTCAACAGAAGAAAGTAGCAGCCTGCACTCTTCTGTGGGCTTCACCCCCTACCCCCCATCCAGATCGGATCCCCCCCTCTTTTTTTTTGCAGTATTGGGGATTGAACTCAGGGGCATTCTACCTCCGAGCTATACCCCCAGCCCTATTTTTTTATTCTTTATTTTGAAACCAGGTCTCACTAAGTTGCGGAGTCTCTCACTAGGTCGCTGAGGCTGACCAAGGAACCCAGATCATCCAGTCTCAGCCTCCCAAATGCTGGGATTACAAGCGTGTGCCACCACACCCAGTTCTGATCCCTTTCTTTCTTTTGGTACTGGATATGAACCCAGGGGCATTCCACCTCCAAGCTACACTCCCAGTTCTATTTTTAATTTTTTATTTTGAAACAGAGTCTTGCCATGTTGCCGAGGGTCTCACTAAGTTACTAAGTCTGACCTTGAACCTGTGATCCTCCTGTCTCAGCCTCCCAAGTACTGGGATTATAGGATCCACTTCTTTTTATGGAGAACTGAGGAAAGAAAAGCATAATAACCAACCAACCTCAGTAGTGTGGTGGTGATGTGAAATTAAAGAAGCAAAAGAGGTAAGATGCAATCTCCCCTCTTTCACTCTTTCTTATTCATTTGTTCTTCTTCTTATTATTGTTTTTATTTATTTATTTATTTATTTATTTATTTATTTATTTATTTTGCAGAACTGGGGATTGAACCCAGGGGCATTTTACCTCTGAGCTACACCCCCAGCCCTATTTTTATTCTATATTTTGAAACAGGGTCTCACTAAGTTGTGGAGAACCTCACTAAGTAGCTGAGGCTGGCTGTGACCAAGAGATCCTCCTGCCTCAGCCTCCCAAGTACTGGGATTACAAAAGTATGCCATCACACCTGTCTCGTTCTTCTTATTATTTATTTTCATTCTTTCTTATTTATTAATAGAACTGCTTGAGGCCCAGAATTTTTCACTGAGTGTAGTTTTAGCCAAATGTCATGGGTTTCAACATGTTCACTAAAACACATTCATTTTTTTTTTTTTTGCGGTACTGGGGATTGAACTCAGGGGCATTCTACCACCCCCCAGACCTATTTTTTATTCTTTATTTTGAAACAGGGTCTCACTAAGTTGCAGAATGCCTCACTAGGTAGCTGAGGCTGGCTGCGAACCCGGATCCTCCAGTCTCAGCCTCCCGAATACATTCATTTCTTTTTAGGTATTGATCAGTTTTGATTTTGAGCCCATTTTGGGACAAGATCCATTTATTGTGTAGTAGAGGCCAAACATCCTTGGATGGCTGAGTTTTTCTGATTGCTAATTTTCCATGTCTCTTAAATGAAGTGTGGTCAGAAAATGCCACACAAACTATTTCTTTTCTTTTCCTTCCTTCCTTTCTTCCCCCCTCCCCCCCCCCCGTGGTACTGAGGATTAAACCCAGGGGCATTCTATCTCTGAGCTACGCCTCAAGCCCAAGCCCTATTTTATTTTATTTATTTTTTTTAATTTTGAAACAGGGTCTCACCAGGTTGCTGAGGGCCTCCCTAAATTGCTGAGGCTGTCTTCGAGCCTGCAATCCTCCTGTCTCAGCCTTCCAAGTATTGGGATTACAGGTGTGCGCCACCACACCCAGCTCACCCGAACTATTTCTAAATCACAGAATTATTCTTGAAGTTTTATTTGGAACTTTATACATAAAATCAGTGAACATTTCATGAGCAATTCACAATAAGCTATATTTGCTGTCACGGAGACGTAGTGTTTAATGGGAGTCTCGTGGACTCCACTTACTTGATGTGCCATTTAGGATGTTTCTGTCAGTTTTGTCTTGATGTGTGATCTGTGCCTCAGAATTCCTGAAGCATGCATTAAAGCTCAGGTCCCTGGTGCAGCTTCACACTCGCCGGAATAGCATCTTTGTGTGATGCTTTGAGAGGGATCCGAGATGATTCTGCTGCAGGTTGCATTTCAAAACACTTTTCTTATTATTGCTTAATTTTCTCCTACCCTATCTGGCAGTAGTGTGTGATGTCTCCTGGTGCTCTTGTGCCTCCCTGTCTTCTGGTTTTCTTCAGTTTTGGCTTTATGGATTTTGCTAATGGGTTTGTGGGCATCTAGGGAGTAGTGAGGACTCTCATGGCGTACCCTACTTCTTGTCCCTGTGACGTGTCACCACTCATTGAATGTCACGAGCCTCGAATTAAACTCTTCTCAATATCATGGTATCATAGTATCAACATAGATACTATCTATCTTGTGTCTGCCTTGTGGTGTTCTCCTAATTGTGTTTGCCTGTCTTTCATTATTATGAATGTTCTGTCCCATTCTGTTGATGTCATTTGTTTTTATATGCTGCTTTCAACCTGAAAGGTTGAGGTTTGGGTCAATCTGAAAAATTTTTTCCCACTTTTAAAAAATATTGGTACTGGGGGTTGAAGCTAGAGTGTTCGGCCTCTGAGCTACACCCCCAGCTCTATTTTATTTTATTCTGAAGCAGGGTCTCACTAAAGTGCCAAGGGCCTTGCTAAGTTGCTGAGGCTGGCCTTGAACCTTCAGTCCTTCTGTCTCAGTTCCCAAGTACTGGGATTATAGGTGTGTGCCGCCACCCCTGGTTCCTCCCCACCTCATTTTAATAAAGCAGTTTATCACTTATTTTATATGACATATATTTGCATTTAACTTTTCATCTTATTTTTAGGTTTTCTCAGTCACTGTCTCCTTTTAAAAGAATGTTTGTTATATTGCTTCCCCTTTGGGTGTCAATATTTTTCTTCTGATAGTTGGAAAACTTAT
>PVLC010049805.1:0-10296 GCA_004027655.1 Graphiurus murinus | reverse complement strand
CAAAAAAAAAAAAAAAAAAAAAAAAAAGAATAAAATAGAGATGGGGGCCAGGCATGGTGGTGGTGGCACATACTTGTAATCTCAGTACTTGAAAGGCTAAGATAGGAGGATTACAGGTTCGTGGCCTACTTTAGCTATTTAGTGAGGCCCTCCACAACTTAGTGAGACCCTGTTTTAAAATAAAAATAGTGGCCGGGTGTGGTGGCGCACGCTTGTAATTCCAGCATTTGGGAGGCTGAGACAGGAGGATCTGGGTTCGTGGCCAGCCTCAGCTACCTAGTGAGGCCCTCTACAACTTAGTGAGACCCTGTTTCAAAATAAAGAATGAAAAATAGGGCTGGGAATGTAGCTCGGAGGTAGAATGCCCCTGAGTTCAATCCCCAGTACCACAAAAAAACCAAACAAACTGTGATCCTCCTGTCTCAGCCCCCCCAAGTACTGAGATTACAGGTGTGTGCCACTATACCTGGCTTCAAAAATACTTTTAAACTGCTCAAAGAAAAGAACCACAGCTGGGAATGGTAGTGCTTGCTTGTCATCCCAACTACTGAAAGGCTGAGACAGGAAGATTATTTATTTATTTATTTATTTATTTATTTATTTATTTATTTATTTATTTATTTATTTATTTTGCGGTACTGAGGATTGAACCCAAGGGCATTCTACCTCTGGGCTACACCCCCAGTCCTATTTTTTATTCTTTTTTTTTTTTTTTTGCGGTACTGGGGATTGAACTCAGGGGCATTCTACCTCCGAGCTATACCCCCAACCCTATTTTTTATTCTTTATTTTGAAACCGAGTCTCACTAAGTTTCGGAGTGCCTCACTAGGTAGCTGAGGCTGGCCGCGAACCCGGATCCTCCGGTCTCAGCCTCCCGAATGCTGGGATTACAAGCGTGCGCCACCACGCCCGGCTCTATTTTTTATTCTTTATTTTGAAACAGAGTCTCACTAAGTTGCAGAGAGCCTCACTAAGTAGCTGAGGCTGGCTCCAAACCTGGATCCTCCCGTCTCAGCCTCCTAAGTACTGAGGAAGATTGTTAAATTTGAGGCCTGAGCTGGGCGTGGTGGCCCACCCTTGTAATCTCAGTACTTAGAAGACTGAGACAGGAGAATTGCTGGTTTGTGGCCAGCCTCAGGTACTTAGTGAGGCCCTCCATAACTTAGTGAAACCCTGTTTCAAAATAAAGAATTAAAATGGGGTTGGGGGTATAGCTCAGAGGTAGAAAGCCCCTAGGTTCAACCTCCAGTTCTGGAAAAAAAAAAAATTGAGGCCAATCTCAGTAACTTAGGGAGACCCTGTTTCAAAATAAAGCTAGGTGTGGTGGTGCAAGTCTGTTACCTCAATATTTGGGAGGCGGAGACAAGAGAACAACAGGTTGAGGCCAGTCTCAGCATTTTAGGCCCCTCCACAACTTAGTGAAACCCTGTTTCCAAATAAAATAGGGCTGGGGGGATAGCTCAGATGTAGAATGCCCCTGAGTTAAATTTCCAGTACAAAAGAAAAGGACTGGAGATGTAAATAAGCGGTAGAGCACCCCTGGGTTGGATACCCAAGTATCATAAAAAAATTGAAATTAAAAACAAATAAAAATTAAAGAGAAAGGCTACCGATATAGCTCATTGGCAGAGTACTTGCATGAGGCCCTGGGCTCCATTCCCCAGCACTGCAAAAAAGGAAAAGAAAAAGAAATAGAAATCTAGGGGGAAAAAGTCATTTGGGAATAAAGATTAAATAAATTAAGATATGTCTACAGAATTCACAGCAGCAGTAATTCTAAAAGAATTACTAGAGCCGGGCATGGTAGCACACACTTGTAATCCCAGTACTTGGAAGGCTGAGACAGGAGGATCTGTGTTCACGGCCAGCCTCAGCTACTTAGTGAGGACCCCTGCAATTTAATGAGACCGTGTTTCAAAATAAAGAATAAAAAACAGGAGCCGGGCGTGGTGGCTCACGCTTGTAATCCCAGCATTTGGGAGGCTGAGACTGGAGGATCCAGGTTCGAGGCCAGCCTCAGCTACCTAGTGAGGCACTCCGTAACTTAGTGAGACTCGGTTTCAAAATAAAGAATAAAAAATAGGGCCGGGGGTATAGCTTGGAGGTAGAATGTCCCTGAGTTCAATCCCCAGTACTGCAAAAAAAAAAAAAAAAAAAAAAAAAAAAAAAAAAAAAAAAAAACAGGGCTGGGGATATAGCTCAGAGATAGAATGCCCCTGGGTTCAATCCCCAGTATCACAAAAAAAGATAAATAAGTAAAATAAAACAAGAGCTGGGTGTGGTGGCCCACACTTGTAATTCTAGTACTTGGGAGGCTAAGACTGGAAGATCTGGGTTTGCAGCCAGCCTCAGCTACTTAGTGAGGCCCTCTGCAACTTGGTGAGACCCTGTTTCAAAATAAAGAATAAAAAATAGGGCTTAGGGTATAGCCCAGAGGTAGAGTGTCCTGGAGTTCAAACCCAAGTACTGCCTCCCCCCCCAGAAAAATAGGACTGGGGGTGTAGCTCGGAGGTAGAAGGCCACTGGGTTCAATCTGTACACACACAAAAGTTAGCCTTTTGCCTGGCATGGTGGCGAATTCTTGTAAACCCAGTACTTGGGAGGCTGAGACAGGAAGATCACAGGTTCAAAGATAGCCTCAGCAACTAGTGAGACTGTATTCAATCAAGTGAGACCTTGTTTCGAAATAAAAATAAAATAGGGCTGAGAGTGTAGCTCAGAGGTAGAATGTCTTTGGGTTTATTTCCCAGCAGGCAATACTGCCTCACAAAAGTATATAGCCTGCCTTGAGTCTTTTTATACATTGTCTCCAGGGTTGTGGGCTAAAATTAAGCCTTGTAAATTGGGCAGAGTGGCATATACCTGTAACAGTAGTACTTAACTTAGTGAGACTTAGTGAGACCTGATAGAGTGCCCTTAGGGTGAATTCCCAGTACTACAAAACAAACAACAACAAAAACCCACAAGGTTCCAGGTATGGTGGCTCATACCTGTAATCTCAGTACTTGGGAGGCTGAGACAGGAGGATCAAGGTTCAAGGACAGCTTCAGCAAGAGTGAGACTCTCATTAATCTAGTGAGACCCTGTTTCAGAATAAAAGTAAAATAGGGCTGCGGGTGTAGTTTGGAGGTAAAATATCTGTGGGTTCAATTCCCAGCAACACACACACACACACACACACACACTTGATTTTTTTTTTAAACTAGGGATTGAGCCGAGTATGGTGGCACACACTTGTAATCCCAGTTCTTGGGAGGCTAAAACAGAAGGATCGCAGGCTTGCAGCTAGCCTTAGCTACTTAGTGAGGCTCTCAGCAATTTAAGATTTTTTTTTTTTTTTTTTTTTTTTTGTGGTACTGGGGATGGAACCTGGAGGCATTCTACCTCCAAACTACAGACTCAGCCCTATTTTTTTATTCTTTATTTTGAAACAGGGTCTCACTAAGCAGCTGAGGCTGGCCTCGAACTCAGATCCTCTGGTCTTAGCCTCCCAAATGCTGGGATTACAAGCATGCGCCACCACACCCGGCTAACATGTTGTTTCAGAATAAAGAATAAAAGCGTGGTGGTGCACGCTTGTAATCCCAGTACTTGGGAGGCTGAGACTGGAGGATCCAGGTGCGTGGCCAGCCTCAGTTACTTAGTGAGGGCCTCCACAACTTAGTGAGACTATGTTTCAAAATAAAGAATAAAAAATAGGACTGGGGAATAGCTCAGAGGTAGAATGCCCCTGGGTTCAATCCCCAGTACCGAAAAAAAAAAAAATAAATAAATAAAAATTAGGGCTAGGGGTGTAGCTCAGAGGCAGAATGCCCCTGGGTTCAATCCTCAGTGCCACAAAAATACATACATACATACATACATATATAAACTGGGGATTGAGTCCAGAGACATTCTACCTCCAAGCTACACCCAAACCCTTTTTATGTTTTTATTTTGAAACAGAACACAGGCATGGTGGTGCATGTTTGTAATCCCAGTACTTGGGAGGTTCTAATAGGAGGACTGCAGTTTTGAGAATAGCCTCAGAAACTTAGCAAAGAAACCAGAAATCAAGCCGGACGTGGTGGCGCACGCTTGTAATCCCAGCATTTGGGAGGCTGAGATCGGAGGATCCGGGTTCGAGGCCAGCCTCAGCTACCTAGTGAGGCACTCCGCAACTTAGTGAGACTCAGTTTCAAAATAAAGAATAAAAAAATAGGGCTGGGGGTGTAGCTTGGAGGTAGAATGCCCCTGAGTTCAATCCCCAGTACTGCAAAAAAAAAAAAAAAAAAAAAAAAAAAGAAACCAGAAATCATTGCTTTTATGACCCCTTTGCTTTTCTCAGGAAGGTGGCTAACTTCTACAAGAAACTTTCAGCATCCTCCATTCCTCTCAGCCCTACTTTTATTCTTTATTTTGAAACAGGGTCGTACTAAGTTGCAGAGAGCTTCACTAAGTACCTGAGACTGGCCGCAAACCCGGATTCTCTTGTCTCAGCCTCCCAAGTACTCGGATTATAAGCATGGGCCACCACGCCCAGCTCCCTCAGCCTTTTTTATTTTTTACTTTGAAACAGGGTTTTGCTAAATTGCAACAACAAGATATTCAAGGCAACAGACTTCTGTTAGAATGACCAGAATGAAATGCCTAAATTTCTACAGGCAGATAGACAAGTTAGCTCTGTGATAATCAGAGATAATTAGTTGTATTCCTCTGGGCTTCTGAACTCCTCAGAGTAAGGATGCTTTGAGAGTCTGGTCACTGAGGCAGAGATATGATAGAACTCTGAAGCCTAGCCTCTCCAACCACACACTTACGGAGGTATTCTACAACTTAGTGAGAACCTGTCTCAAAATAAAAAATAACACAGGGCTGGAGGTGTGGCTCTGAGGCAGAATGCCCCTGGGTTTAATCTTCAGTATCACCAAAATAAATAAATAAATAAATAAAAATTTAAAAAAGTTGGAATCACATCACCACCAGTTGTCAAGAGATTGGAAATACCTGGCTAAGTATCTTTGGGCTCCTATTTCATTTTTTTAGGTTTATAAACTTCCAAAACACAATATGTGTTCTCAGGGCAAATGGAACATACAAGAAGTCTAGACAGTAGTCTTGGGCAGCAGCAGCCTACAATAAGCCAAATACGTAGTGGAAGCCTGAAAATAAGACACTGTAAACTGGGAACAGTGGTGCATGTCTGTAATCTCAGTACTTGGGAGGAAGAGGCAGGAGGCTCACAGATTTCAGGGCAGCCTCAGCAATTAAGTGAGACTCCCCCACCCTTAGCAACTTAGCGAGAGACTGTTTTTTTTTTTTTTTTTCCCGGTTCTAGGGATTGAACTCAGGGGCGTTCTACCTCTGAGCTACATCCCCAGCCCTATTTTTTATTCTTAATTTTGAAACCGGGTCTCACTAAGTTGTGGAGTGCCTCACTAGGTAGCTGAGGCTGGCCGCGAACCCGGATCCTCCGGTCTCAGCCTCCCGAATGCTGGGATTACAAGCGTGCACCACCACGCCCGACTTAGCGAGAGCCTGTTTTAAAGTAAAATAAAGAAGGCTAGGCATAGTGGTACATGCTTGTAATCTCAGTACTTGGGAGATGGAGATAGGAGGATTGCAGGTTCAAAGCCAGCCTCAGTAATTTACTGAGGCTCTCAGCAACTTAGTGAGACCCTGTTTCCAAAGAAGAAATAAAGAAATCGGACTGAGGGTATAGCTTGGAGGTAGAATATCTCTGGGTTCAATCACCAGTATCAAAATAAAATAAAATAAATACAATAAAGAAATAAACAAGGCTAGGAATATAGCAGGTAGAATGCCCCTGGGTTTAATCCCCAATACCAAAAAGACCCTATAAACATTCGTCTGTTGATCAGGTCTATAAAATTTGTACCAAGTGACAGATGCATTAAGTGGTATAGGTGGCTGGACAATGGGGCAACCAGAGGAGGCAGCATCTGGCTACACCTCCGGGTGTTAGAAAAAAAAAAAATAAGGGACAACCTGGGTGTAATGGCGCATGCCTGTAATCCCAGTACTCCGGAGGCTATGACAGGAGGATTGAGGGTTTGAGGCCAGCGTGCAGTAACTTAGGAAGACCCTGTTAAGACCCTGTTTCAAAATAAAAAATAAAATATGGCTGCGAATGTAGCTCAGAGGTAGAATGCCCCAGGTTCAATCCCTAGTCACACACATACACACACAAAAGGCAAGAGCTACATATTCAATGGGCTAACATTAAGTCAATTTGAGAATGACTATTGAATCCATTGACTCACAGCTGCCCTTTCATTATTTTCTCTTTTCAATCTGATCCAAATTTTCATTTGTAATCTCAAACTCCCATATGAAATGATAGAGAGGGTATGAGTAATATAAACACAGTGTAAATTACCAGGTCAACACCTATTAAATGACTGCCAAAGTACCAGTGCCAACACTGTTGAACTACAGAGTAGAGATAATTAATCTAAAAATCAGCACTGGGGCTAAAAATATAGCTCCATAGTAGAGCACTTACCTACTTATGATCCTCCACATTGCAAAACAATAATAATAATAAGATAAAACCCATCATAACCCGGGCGTGGTGGCACACGCTTGTAATCCCAGTACTTGGGAGGCCAAGAATGGAGGATCCAGGTTCTCGGCCAGCCTCAGTTACTTAGTGAGGCTCTCTGCAACTTAGTGAGACCCTGTTTCAAAAATAAAGAATAAAACAAATAGGGCTGGGGGTGTAGTTCGGAGGTAGAATGCCCCTGGGTTCCACTCCCAGTACCGAAAAACAAACAAACAAACAAAAAACCCCAGCACTGGCAATCTCTAGAAATGAGAAATCCTGCTAAGAAATTTGCTATCCTCTGTAAGCATTGCCAGCAGAAATGCGCACACATAAGACTCCTTATAAATAATTGGCAGTATTTACAATAGTAAGCCTCTATAATGACTCATCTGCAGACGTAGGTTGCAAAGGAGTGAGAAACCGTATATAGCACTTACCATCTTCTGTTTCCTGCCAAACTATGCCTTCAAGGTTGACACTGGTTCCAGGTTCACAAGGGCCCAAGCATTCAGGCTCTGTGGCTAGAGCCACATCACATGTGTTGACCCCAACGGATCGGGTCCGAACCATGATCTGCTCACAGGGAGATGAGATGTCATTATTGACCACTGGCACCAAAAGGTGCAGTGGCAGCACCGCTGGTGTGGAAACAGGGGATTCCATCTGTGGGGGAAGAGAAATCAGTAGCTGAGTTACATTGACATCGTTTAGAGTAAATAAGTTTCTGTATTTAATCTAGTCCTATACAGGCTCTAAACATTATGCTTTCGTCCTTCCTTTTAAGTTCTAGCTCATAATACAACTGCAAACCTAGTGGTTTAGATGACTGCACCCTGTGCTAGGAGAAGCTTGCTTTCTTGTTTTTTCTCTCTCTGCAGTACTAGGATTTAACCCAGGGCCTCACACATGCTAAGTAGAAAATGAACCACTGGAGCCGGGCGTGGTGGTGCATGTTTGTAATCCCAGCATTTAGGAGGCTGAGACCAGAGGATCTGGGTTCGAGGCCAGCCTCAGCTACTTAGTGAGGCACTCCGCAACTTAGTGAGACCCTGTTTCAAAATAAAGAATAAAATATAGGACTGGGGGTATAGCTCGGAGGTAGAATGCCCCTGAGTTCAATCCCCAGTACCACAAAAAGAAAAAAGAAAAAAAAAAAGAAAATGAACCACTGATCTTTTTTTTTTTTTTTTTTTTTTTAAGGTACTGGGAATTGAACCCAGAGGCATTCTACCTTTGAGCTACACCTTCAGTCCAATTTCATATCTTATTTGGAAACAGGGTCTCACTAGGTTGATAAGAGTTTCACTATTTGCTGAGGCTGGCCTCGAACCTGTGATTCTCTTGTCTCAGCCTCCCAAATACAGGGATTGTATCCAGCCCTTTTTATTTTTTATTTATTTATTTTTGTGGTATTGGGGACCGAACTCAGGGGCATTCTACCTCCGAGCTATAGCCCCAGTCCTATTTTTTATTCCTTATTTTGAAACCGGGTCTCACTAAATTGCAGAGTGCCTCACTAGGTAGCTGAGGCTAGCTGTGAACCCGGATCCTCCGGTCTCAGCCTCCCAAATGCTGGGATTACAAGCGTGCACCACCATGCCCGGCTCCAGCGCTGTTTATTTTATTTTTTTGCGGTACTGGGGATTGAACTCAGGGGCGTTCTACCTCCGAGCTATACCCCAGCCCTATTTTTTATTCTTTATTTTGAAACCGGGTCTCACTAAGTTGCAGAGGGCCTCATGAGGTGGCTGAGGCTGGCCGCGAACCCGGATCCTCCGGTCTCAGCCTCCCGAATGCTGGGATTATAAGCATGCGCCACCACGCCCGGCTAGGTCCAGCCCTTTTTAAAAACTTATTTTGAGACAGTCTCCCTAAGTTGCCCAAGCTGACCTCTAACTAGTGATATTCCTGCCTTAGCCCTTGGGGAGTAGGTTATACTTATAACCTGAAGTTATAGGTTTGTGCTTCAGAGAGAGAGAGAGAGAGAGAGAGAGAGAGAGAGAGAGAGAGAGAAGGAGAGATGAGGGACTACTCTCAGGGCCTTGAGCATCCTTAGGCAAGCACTCTACTGATATATGCTCCTAGCCTATTTCTTTCTCTTGATCAAAGGTCTATGGCTAGCATCAGCCATTTAGTGAGGCCCTCTACAACTTAGTGAGATCCTGTTTTAAAATAAAAAATAAAATAGAACTCGGAGTATATCTCAGATGTACAATGCTCCTGGGATCAATCCCCAGTACCACCAACCATCCAAAAAAAAAAAAAAAAAAGCAGGAGGTATGGATGTCATCCAGAAGCCAATTCATAGCAATCCAAGCAGTCTGAAGATGTAGTTGATTTTGCACACAGAGATAAAAACAATTAAACACCAGCAATTTACCTTCAAAACATGAACCTAGCCGGACATGGTGGCGCACGCTTGTAATCCCAGCATTTGGGAGGCTGAGACCAGAGGATCCGGGTTCAAGGTCAGCCTCAGCTACCTAGTGAGGCACTCCTCAACTTAGTGAGACCCTGTTTCAAAATAAAGAATAAGAGCAGGGCATGGTGGCGCACGCTTGTAATCCCAGCATTCTGGAGGCTGAGACCGGAGGAACCCGGTTCGCGACCAGCCTTAGCTACCTAGTGAGACACTCCGCAACTTAGTGAGACTCGGTTTCAAAATAAAGAATAAAAAATAGGGCTGGGGGTATAGCTCAGAGGTAGAATGCCCCTGAGTTCAACCCCCAGTACCGCAAAAAAAAAAAAAAAAAAAAAAAAAAAAAGGGCTGGGGGTATAGCTTGGAGGTAGAATGCCCCTGAGTTCAATCCCTAGTACCGCAAAAAAAAAAAAAAAAAAACCAAATGAAAACAAAATAAAATAAAACTAGAACCTCTCAAGAACATACTTATTTAGATTCTAAGAAGAATGAACCACACATAGAGATAACAAAAAAGTTGCAATGGAGTGGGCAATGCTCCCTTAACTCTTTATTTAAATGCTACCATTGAGTGGAATGTCATGACACAGACTTATAATCCTACCACTTGGGAGGCTGAGACAGGAGGATCACAGGTTTGTGGTCAGCCTCAGCAACTTAGTCAGGATCTTAGCAACTTAGTGAGACCCCATTTCAAAATAAAAAATAAAATAGGGTAGAGGTGTAGCTCAGAGGTAAAGTGACCCTGGGTTCAATTCTCAGTACCACAATACATACATACATACATACATACAAAGCCAGGCGTGGTGGCACATGCTTGTAATCCCAGCATTTGGGAGGCTAAGACCGGAGGATCCGGGTTCATGGCCAGCCTCAGCTACCTAGTGAGGCACTCCGCAACTTAGTGAGACCTGGTTTCAAAAATAAAGAATAAAAAATAGGGCTGGGGTATAGCTCGGAGGTAGAAGGTAGAATGCCCTTGAGTTCAATCCCTAGTGCCAAAAAAAAAAAAAAAAAAAAAAAATCCAAACATACATACATACATACATAGAATAAAACCAAGCCGGGCGTGGTGGCGCAGGCTTGTAATCCCAGCATTTGGGAAGCTGAGACCGGAGGATCCGGGTTCAGTGAGACCCTGTTTCAAAATAAAGAATAAAAAATAGGGCTGGGGGTATAGCTCGGAGGTAGAATGCCCCTGAGTTCAATCCCTAGTACCGCAAAAAAAAAAAAAAAAAAAAAAAAAAAAAAAAAAAAAAAAAAAAAAAAAAAAAAAAAAAAAAAAAAAAAAAAAAAAAAAAAAAAAAAAAAAAAAAAAAAAAAAAAAA
>PVLC010049804.1:0-10742 GCA_004027655.1 Graphiurus murinus | reverse complement strand
GTGTGTGTGTGTGTGTGTGTGTGTGTATTGAGCAACCATTGCAGAAATAATCAAAATAAATGAGATATTAGTAAGAGGCTTACACAAAATCCAACATGAAAATGCCCCATCTCTTTCAATGTATTTGGTTGAAATGGGCCAGAATTATTTATTGGGTGAGTATTCTATTAATGGGTTAGTTATCCCATTTTGAAAATGCAAAAATAGATATAAATCTTGGGAAAAGTAACTTTGCTAGCGTCAATTGGCCACTTCTGCTTTTTTCCAAACGATCTGAATATCTGCATAAAGAATTAGGTCAAGTTCTAAGGCTACATTTGATCACAGTTATTATTACTTTATGCCACACCTAAAAACTTTAGACTTTATCACTGCCTACCCCCTTTGAACATTCAGGCTCTTCTTTGAAGTTTAAGTGCTTAAAATGCATTCAAATTTCCTGTTTGGGTTATACAGTCTCAAATCCCTAGTATTCAAATTTGTGATTGTCAACTATAAATGCCCATGGCAAAAGACTTAGGAAAACATAATAAACACTCTCACCCTACTAAAGAGGTTCTCCTTGGCAATGCTGTCAAGTTTGAGACATTGAAGAGTCCTTTCTTGGCCCCCGCCCCAACCTTCCTCCAGCCTCAGCACAGCAGAAGTGCTGGAAATGGCAATATTAACAGTTTTGAATTGCAGGGTGGCTGGCTTATTGGAAAGCCAGTGGTGTGTGTGTGTGTGTGTGTGTGTGTGTGTGTGTGTGTGTGTGTGTGTATTGTATTAGGCTGCCATTGCAATCAATAATTCAAGATGTTTTCATGCAGGCCTAGGATCTGAACAGAAGTATGCTAAATTCTCATTTCAGAAAGAAAGCCATCAGAGTTCCTAGACTGGCAATCATCATAGATGAAAACAAGGACACAATCCCATCCCAAGGGCTTGACTTTGAGAAACTGAGAATTAGCCAGGCGTGCTGGCACACTCCGGTAATCTCAGTGCTTGGGAGGCTGAGACAGGAGGATTACAGGTTCAAGGACAGCCTCAGCAATGTAGCCAGGCTCTCAGCAGCCTAGCAAGACCCTATTTCAAAACAAAAAATAAAGTAGGGCTGGAGGTGTAGCTTAGAGGTAGAATGCCCCTGGGTTCAATCCCCAGCAACACACACACACACACACACACACACACACACACACACACACACAGAAAAAAGAGAAACTGAGAATTGAACTGCAGTTTCTGAAAATTTCACAGAAAGAGTATGTGTGTGTGTGTGTGTGTGTGTGTGTAAGAATCAAGCTTGCAATTAAATGTCTTTGCTTAACACTGTGTAAAACTAATTAAAGCTGGTCTAACACAATGTTTAATATACAATTACCTAATGCTTTGTAAGCACCAATCTGCATATGAAAATACCCTAACCTGTGTTCAGAATATATTTGTAAAATCCTCCTTAGTGAGACCCTGTTTCAAAATAAAAGAATAAAAATAGGACTGGGGTTGTAGCTCGGAGGTAGAATGCCCCTGGGTTCAATCTCCAGTAGGGAAAAAAAATCCTCAAATATGGTAGTAAAACATTCTAAGATGTAAATATTCAAAATAAAGCTATGTACCCAATATCCCCCCTCCCAGGAAAGTATATATATATGCATTTAAAACAACGTTGGTGTTGTGAATTAGTAGCTGCATTATTTTCTGATTTCTATAACTAAATTGTGTTGCATCTCAGGTAGATATGTGGCTTGTTTACTAATTTTAGATTTCAGTAATTGTTCCTTGAGAATCTCACAGGATCAGAACTTGGCTTAGTACCACTTTGTACTGCTATTCCCTTTAAGGAAATGGCTTTGGGAGAAGTCTTAATATTTATGACTAAAAACTCAAAAACTCAGACAAGATAGAGAACTGATCACAGCATATATTAACATCAGGACTGATGTTCCTTCTCTCGTGTCTACCTGAAAGAAGAGAATCCTAACATAATGTCACATGAATTCTATGACAAATAGATTCTAGAATTTGATGATAGGACCAGAGGCCCAAAGTCCCTTCAAGATTTAGAGAGGTTGAGCTGGGTGTGGTGGCGCACGTTTATAATCCCAATACTGGGGAGGCTGAGACAAGAGAATCGCAGGTTTGAGGCGAGCCTGGGCAATTTAGCAAGACTTTCAGCAACTCAGTGAGATCCTGTTCCAAAATACTACAACAACTACTACTAATAATAATACTAGTAATAATAATAATAATAATAATAATAATAATAATAATAATAATAATGAATATAAGTGCATAGCTCAGAGGTAGAAATCATCTGGGTTCAATCTCCAGTACTAAAAAAAAAAAGATTTAGCAAGAGAACATGACCGGTTGCTTTAATCCTTGCAACCAGCCAGACAACACCAGCCTTCCAGGTGAGTCAACCCAGAGACAGTAGAAGTGCAGATACCTGGTCACACAGTGAACGCAATCCTTTTACCTTCTGTGCATGCTCTTCTCTGTGAAATGGACACCATCCCAGGGATGAAAGGAAGGCACTTTGCTTGAGGAAGGATACAGAACAGAGAAGTTTATTTTACACTATCCGTCCAAGAAAACAATCGCCATAAACCAGTGCAAAATGTGCAACAGAATCAGTAAGTGTCGTATCTCTGAGAACCCAAATGGCGACTTCCCCTCCCATTCCTCGGCCGGACAGGTGCGCCTCGGCTAGCCGTGCCCTCGGTTTGCACCCCAGACAGAAACATTCAACCAATGTATAGCAGGTTACTATTATTATTATTATTATTTTTTACAATTCATACCAGAATGTGTACAAGGGACCGGGAAAACCATACCGAATGGATGATATGTGATCAGTGCTTAAAGTAAATGTCAGGGTCAGCGCGGGCAAGAATCCACAGTTTCAATAAATACAAGTGTAACAAGCACGGGTGTGTCTCAACTCAGTGGGTGGAATTAGTCTGCATAAGAATTCAGCATCGTACAAAATCTAGCAGGGCTGTTGAGCAGTGATCGGCAAAAATGTTCACAATAACTTATGCCCTCGAGGGAGTTTGAGTTTCACACATTCTGTGGTTTCCTAGGAGCCAGTCATCGCTCTGCTTTCTCCGTCCCTGGCCGTCCCGCCCGGCGATGGCGCCCAGAGCCAGCCGTCGGGTCCAGTGTACTCGATACCAAGTGGCAAATTGGGACTTAATCGACGAGGTCTGTGCAAATGTGCTTCTCTCCATTTTCCAAGAAACCAGTGTCTGGAACTCCTGTGTGGGACGCAGCGGTGGTCTCTGGGTCACACCATCACCCCCAAGACCAAGCAACAAGAGCACATGTCAAGGACTCACGCTGGGAAGCTTCTGTGGTTGGCTGCCTGGCGCCCTGCGGGTGGACGGTGTAACTCAAAGGCCTCAGGCGGGCTAGAACTATTGCTTGGAAAAACTAGAAAGAACCTAGTGAGGAAAAGATGGCCGGAGTGGACGAGTGGGAAGAGGTTCTCTTTCTCCAACACCTTGCGACCACCCCCGCCCCCAGGTGTCACCCACAGGACTGAGCAAAGCATCCTTGGGCAGAAAGTGTCACTCCTTGCTCCCCGCCACCTCGCCCAGCGGTTCCCCGACTAAGCACTAAATCTAGCATGCTTCGGCGTGCCTGGGACTCATCCCAAACACACAGCAGAACAACTGTGGGTCATCGAGCAATCCAGAGCCCAGTGAAAGAAGACGCAAGGGAGGTACTCCATCTCCCGAAGAAAAGTCATAAAAGGGGGAGCCACCCCCAAATAAAAAAAAAAAACCCTCCAACCAGTAACCTAGGCATCACCTCCGAACTCAACCATGTCAATCGCCCCTGCCGTCAGTGGACCTCCCTACTCTATCAACCATCTCAGGCCATAAATTAGGGTGGTCTTCCATCAAATAACTTAAAAAAGGAGGAGGGATTGTACCAAGCTGTGCCCGGCTCGAGCCAGTGAGCAGCCGGTTTTGTTCTAGAATCTCAGTCACTGTTCAAATACAGAGCTTAAAAGTTCACGTGGATGGTGGTGTCTTCACAGGGAAGAGGCGGGCAGGGGAGCAGGGTCCAGTGGGGAGGTAGGACCAAGGAGGTGGGGGACAGAGGGGAGGTGGCGGGGAGAGCCGGGGCCACCAGGACAGCACGGGAGAGACGGACGCCGCGTGACTCGGGCGCGGCTGGGTCTCGTATTGCACAGAAGAGAGGAGCTGGGCGTCTGCTGGCCGGCGCTCAGTGGTCCCCGCACATGGGCAAGTTCACGAACGTGAACACGTTGAACTCTGTCATGATGGAGAAGCACAGGAACACGCCGTACAAGAAGAGACAGCCACACCCCAGCTTCTTGTCCAGTTGCCACTTGTTCAGGTGAACCCCAAAAACCTGCAACAGACACAGCGGTCAGAGGGCACTGGCGGGGCGGCTGGGGAGGGCTCCGGTGCGCCCCGGGGCAGGGCGCTGAGAAGCCCATCTTTCAGGTGATGGAAGGTGGGTACCCCAAAATCTACGAGCCACGTGTCCGGATCTGCGGGGGGGACGGGGCCCATTGCTTGGATTAATACGACCTCGAGGGTCAGCTAGGCTGGCAGGAGGCTTGTTTTAAAACTGACATTTCTTTTTTCTCTATTTCCTTCTCTTGTTAACAGTAACGTGTTCGTATCAGTTTACTGACCACAGGAATGAAGAGCTGAGGCCAGCAAGTCCAGGGAACTTGTCCCCAGAAAAATTGTATGTGTAGTGTGTGTGTGTGTGTGTGTGTGTGTGTGTGTGTGTGTGTGTGTTTCTTCTCTCCCTCTCTTGCTCTCTTTGTACTGGGGATTGAACTCAGGAGTATTCTACCTCTGAGCTACGCCCCTCACCCTATTTTATTTTGAAACAGAGTCTCATTAAGTTGCTGAGGCTGTCCTCAAACGTGGGATCCTCCTGTCTCAGTTTCCCAGATAATAGGATTATAGATGTGAATTGTGTTTTTTGTTTGTTTGTTTTTATTTTTTTCTGATAAGTACACCTGTGTGACCCTGAAGTGTTAGTTTTAAAAGGAAGATCCCCCCCCCCCCTTTGGGCTTTAGAAAATTCCAGCTCATACAATGAACTGAATGTTTACTGACCTTTTCCTAGTTGCTAGCAAATCCATAAAATTTCTTTTTCCTTTTTTCCGAAGCCTTGTCCCAATTATTTGATTTGGCAAAGTGGGGCAAGTCCTAAGTTTTCAGTTACATGGCAGATGGGAAAAATATTTAAAAAAGTAAAAATAAACTGGGCATGTTGGCACACACCCGTAATCTCAGTATTTCAGGAGGCTGACGCTTGCCCTCTGCCCTCTGCACGCGGCTCCTGAGCGCCCTGCACCACCGACTTCCAGAGCTGGCTCACCCCTTTCCAGAGGGCACCACTGCTGCACCCCCCCAGGCGGTGGCATCCCCAACAGCTCCTCGATGGGGAGGGGACTCGCGCCCCCGGAGGGGTGAGGAACTTGTCCCTTCACTCACAGCTGCCTGCAAACCGCTGTCTCCCTTAAAGCACAGAGCTTACCCGCCCCAGTCATGTGACTGCCGCACTGTGGGTTCCTGCTGGATGCAGACTGCCATGCACCCCGGTCACCCACTCCTAATACTCGGCTCCCTGTCCCACTCCAGCACCGCGGGAGGGGGCCAGATAGAGATCAGCAGGCTGGCAGGACCCGGGATGGGGGCGGGACCGCGGAGGGACACAGCTGAGCGCCTTCTGAATGCGAATGCGGGGGCTGGAGGTGTCCTGAGCCCCCAGCCCACGGGGAAGCGTCCCACATGCGCCAAGGTGCGGCGCGACAGAAAAAGACAAGCCCCCGCCCCAAAGGGGTCTGTGTGAGGAAGACGGCGTCCCCAGAGAACCGAAGGCTTCCAGCGTGAGAGCTTCTCACTCTAGAAAGTGGCCTGCCGCGGACGTTTTCTCTGGCATGTAACCCCGCCCCCCAACGTGGCCGTCTTTTACACCGGTGCCCACCTCCCCAAATAGACTTCTTACGTTGGTGTCTGTGCTTTCCGCGTGAATTTCCTCTGGGAGAAGCAAGGACTGAAGAAGTCCGACCAGCACCCTGTGCTATTTATTTGTGGGAGACGTTATCACCCTGTAACAGGGGACCCCCTGCCACCCTCTGAGTTGTTCTCTCCAGTCTGCGTGGGGCTCTCTCCGCCCTGACTGGCTGTCATCCACCACCACGCCCACGACCTGCCCACTAGCCCCATGTGGCTACCCTCGTTTAAATTGAAGTTCCTTGGTCAGTCAACCGGCAGGCCACATTCCGGGTGCTCAGTATCCACACGGCAGCCTCCAAGCCTGGCTACCGTCCAGCGCAGGTGCAGGCCGTCCTATCTGAGGACGTCCTACTGGACAGAGCCATGCATGGCGCTGCCTTTGCTAGTTCCAATAGCAGAAACATCTGGGCTGTCTCGGCGTCGAGCACCCCAATCTGGCCACAATTTCCTTTTTTCAGCTTATTTCCATCTGGCGCCCCAAACCCCACAACTGTGCAACCCCCCCCTACAATTCATGAGCGCCCCCAGAGTTTCTCTGGGTTTGACCCACCTGGCTCCTCCCTGCCTCCCGCTGCAGTGGCGATTGCTAGAATCACTCCGGGGCATCCTCCTCAATCCCCTGGCCTCTTTCCCACTTGGTTGTCCTCCACTAAGGGCAATCGTAGCTCTTTGGTTCCAGCCACGTTCTAAGCCACATGACATCCACGCAGCTGGCCACTGAGGCAGGAGGCCAAGGCGTGGCCATGCTGGCTGGTCTCACTTTAAATCTGAGACCATGGTCTTCAGTGGGTCATTCGCTAAGACTTTAAAGTGAGCGTGCTGCTGCGTACCATGGCGCATGCCTGTCATCCCAGGACTTGGGAGGCAGAGACAGGAGGATCGCAGGCTCAAGGCCAGCCTCAGCAGTTTAGCAAGAACCGTAGGAACTTAGTGAGACTCTGTCTCGAAATAAAAAATAAAATAGGGCTGTGGGAGTAAGTTGGAGGCAGAATGCCCTTAGGTTCGATCTCTAGTACCCTCCCCCGCCAAATTAAAACACGAAAGGGAGCATCTTGTCCTTTCCTGTGCCCTGTCTATCCCGTCCCCAGGTGGTGGTTTCACAGCTCTCTTCGCTCCTGAAGCCTCCTCACTCCCTTTGCACCCTCATTCCCGTTTCATCTGCACCCCCTCCCCCCGCCCCATTCTCTCCTGTTAGTGAAGAGCCAGCATCCATTGCCAACTCCCCACATGTGCGGGATTCCTCTCACACTGCTTAAAGATGGGGTTCCAACCGCTCCCCTCTCTTTCTCAACACCACCTCATCCCTCCCCGGGGTGAGTCCAATTGTCATACAGGGATGCTGTGAATCTGTCTCACCTTAAAAAACAACACTTAAAAAATGTTCGTTTCTCTCTGTTCTTTACAAGTGATCTTACTGATAATTTGAAAGTGTTGGTGGCTCATGCCTATGATTCCCGTACTTGGGAGACTGCGACAGAAGGATTGCAGGTTTGAGGCTTGAATGCTGAAACTTAGTAAGACTCTGTTTTAAAATAAAAAAAATAGAAAAGGCTAGTGGTGCAGCTCAGGGGTAGAGCACCCATTGGTTTAATCACCAGTGGGGAGAGAGAGAGAAAGAGGGAGGGAAGGAAGGAGGGAGAGAAAGAAGGAAAGAGAGAAGGAAGAAAGGAAGGGAAAAGAGAAGGAAGGAAGGGAGGAGAGAAGGAAGGGAGGAGAAAAGGAAGACAGGCAGGCAGGCAGGCGTAAATACCAGCGTCTCCCATCTCTCCTTCCATTCTGTTAGCGTTTCCACTCAGTCTTCTGCCCCGTCACCCCACAAATCCACCCGCATCCGGAGCTTTGCCATTCTGCCTCTCGTGTCACGCCAGGGACTGTCCCACCTGACACAGCTGATGGCCCCTCACTCTGAGCACCCTCGGCTTGGCTTCCGGATGCCACCGTCCGTGAGGTCCTTCCTGAGTCTGTCCCTGGCCCTCCGTTTCTCTAGGTGTGTTCATCGCTGTCGCCCTGCCCTCTCGGCGCTGGAGCAGACCAGGAGCCGGTCTGGGGCTCTTCTCTGTCTACCCTCACTCTCTTGACGACCTCGTCAAGTCTCAAGGCTTCATTCTACATCTGCAGTCTCCAGCTGGACATTTCTGCTGAATTCAGACTCATATTTCGAATGCTTTTCTGGACCTCTGTCCTTAGAGGTCAAAATAGGCCTTGCAAACTTAAATGCTTGGAATGCCTGTTTCTTCACAACACTACTTTCCTTTCAGAAGAAAAGAATCTTATTTCAGAAGCTCAGCTCGTGGCTAGCTGGGCCTCCGGAAGCTTGTACAACCAGGGCCCATCTTAAAGAGCAGCACAGGACCTCCAGGTGTGCTCTCTGGTGTCAGTCAGCTTGCTCGGCCATTCCCTGGCTGTCAGCAGTGACAAGTCACTTAATGTGTGGAGGCCTCAGTCATTAATCTGTAGAATGGGGCTGATATTAGTGACCACCTCATAGGAAAGTATATGCAAAGTGTTAAGTACTATGTGTGGCTGTTAAAAGTATCACAACTCAGCCAGGCGTGGTGGTGCATGCCTGTTATCCCAGTACTTGGGAGGCTGAGACAGGAGGATCTCAGGTTTGAGGTGAGCCTCAGCAACTTAGTGAGACCCTGTTTCAAAATAAAAAAATAAAGGCGGGTAGGGTATGGTGCTACACACCTGTAATCCTAGTACTTGGGAGGCTGAAACAAGAGGATTTTAGGTTTGAGGCCAGCCTTAGCAATTTAGTGAGACCCTCAGCAACTTTGTGAGATCTTGTTTTAAAATAAAGTAAATAAATATAAAAGTACTAGGAGTGTAGTTCAGAGGTGGAATACTCCCGTGTCTAATACTCAGTAGCAACAAAGAAAGTATGAGAACTCTAAGTCACACCAGATCCAAGGAACCTCCAAAATTGCAAAATAATGAATTATGCAAATGTTCACTTTTGGGTAAGGCAGCATTTGCTTTGGTAAAAATTTGACATTAGACTTACATCCTAAACTACCTCTCTGGCTTCCTGTCTGCCCTTCTGAATCTCCATTCTCTGGCACATGAATGTTAACAACACGCCAGATGAAATTCCATGAATATTTTCTTGAAGCATTAAGAAAAATATATTACCATTCAATGCTTATTAATGTGAAAATTCAGCAGCATCCTTGTATATTAGTGAATATTTCTTGGGGGTCAGCCCATGCAGTGGCATGGATCTGTTTCCACCAAAGAATGTCAATAGATTTGGGAATATTAAATTACACAATAGATGTAATGCCCAAGCTAGTGGAATGACATAAAGTATGCTGTCAACAAAGCATATTCTTAGTTTCTCAGTATTGGTTAAATCTGTGAATTTGTGGAGCTGTTTTATAATCTAGAACAATCAATTAAGTATAATTAATCTGTACTTTGGTGGCTAATCCTGTAGAAAGTGGAAATTCCTCTTTGCCTTTAAAGCATTTTCAGCTGGACATGAGGCAGAGTCCTGCTTCTGAGAAGAGGGCTGGTTCCTTTCAGAAAGGAAAAAGACCTTCTAGCGGGTTGCTAGGATCCACTTCTGGAAGAACCAGCCAGGAGATGGGCGCCAGGACATCTGGAGTCGGCTGTCCCCATTCACGAGAAGGCCAAGCCTAGCTGGTCTCCAGAAAGCCTAGGGTGGGGGCGGGCAGAACATGTGAACTCAGGAATGGAAAGAGAGCCACAACCCTACCGTGACGAAGACAGAGGCCAGCAGCAAGCCCACGGAGTAGATCAGCCCCCTGCTGTTCAGCCGAATCTGCAAGAAAGGAAAGGTAACCACTTAGTGCGACTCCCAGAAGCAGGGGTTCCAGGTGCTTCCTCTAGGATGGAGAAGCAAGCAGCAGCCTGAGGCCCCTGGGTGTCGTGCTTTCCTGCAAATACACCCTTGTCCTTGTCTTCTGAGGTCTCGCTCTAGTCCTGTGCTCATCTTCAACGGGGTGCCCCAGCTCAATGGCCCCATGACCACTCAAACTCCCCATCACTTGTTCGATGACTCCACACCACTGCCCACCCCACCTCCAGGCAGTTTTTGCTTTCTCAAGCTCGTATGTCTTGTAGGGCGGATTTCATCTCATACGTGATGGTAGAGTATGACAACCTTTTGATCCTTTCTGCATAAACATGTCTCTGTTCTTCCCCTAACTTGATGGGAAGGGCTGATTGAGATGCTGTAGTGAGAAAACATAGATGAGAAAAAGAATTAAAATTCCATTTATGATATTAATAAAAACTTGGGGAGTGCTGTGTGCATGTGTGTCAATGCCAACATGATATACATTATGATGTGAGAACATCTTGCACCAATAAAAGGGCATTAAAAAAAAGAACTTGGGGGGTTTGTATTTCACAGTAATAAAAAGGGGGTTTGCAGGCAAACTTTGAAGAGAGAGAAGCAATTTTTGGAATAGTGATAGGACAATGCTATCCAAGAGAACTTTCTGCAGTTTTGGAGATGTCTTCCAGGACCTTCTAATACGGTAGCCATTAGGTATAAGTGGCTGTTGAGTAAAGGAACAAAATATTGAGTGTTGTTTATTTTAATTAATTCAAATTGCATTTAAAGACCCACAGGGGATGAGAGGCTACAGATTGGGCAGAGCAGGTGGAGTACCGAGGGGCTGACTTGGCCAAAAAGACTGTAGCGCTTCTTCCATAGCACAGAGCACATACTTCTGTCTTTGATCAGAGTCGTGAGGCTGCCATGACACTGAAGCC
>PVLC010049803.1:0-10313 GCA_004027655.1 Graphiurus murinus | reverse complement strand
GTCATCATGCTATACACTAGAACCCATGAATGATTTGCCTTGTTACTGAAATTTGTGGTCTTTGGTAAATATCACCCCATCTCCCATGTCTTATCCCCTACAAACCACCATTCTATTCATTCTATTCTTTGTTCCTTTGAGTTTGACCTTTTCTAGGTTCCACATATAAATGAGGTCACGGGTCTCTGGTTATATGTATATATATATATATATAAAACCATATATATATATGGTCTCTGGTTTCTCATATATATATGAGAGAGAGAGATATATTTAGGTTGCTTCCCTATTTTGACTACTATGAATAGTGATGAAATGAACATAGGAATGGGGTGAAGTGAACTCTATGTGATAGAGATTTAATTCCCTTTGGATATAAACCCTCAAGTCAAATTGCTAGATAATATAGACATATTTTAAACTTTGTGGAACCTATATATGTTTTCCATGTTTGTAACAATTTATGTCCCCACCAAGAATGAACATGGTCCTCTTTTCTGGACACTTTTGCCAACACTTGGTATCTTTTGTCCTTTTGATAATAGCCATTTTAATATGAGAAGTTCTAATACAAGATCACAGTATATTGTGATTTTTTATTCGTATTTTCCTGATTATTAGTAATGTTGAGAACCTTTTCATGTAACTTCTTGGCCACTTCATTTCTTCTTTAGAAAAATGCCTATTCATGTTCTTTGCCTATTTTATAATCAAGTTGTTTGTATATATTTTTGGACTCTTGAGACTCTTAGTGAAAATGGACAGATAAATAATCCCTGCCCAGAAGCTCTACCCATGTACATTTTATGTTTTGTTAGGGATGCTAGGTAACATATAATGAACAAAATCAATAAAATAAAAAATATATATTTGTAAGGTGATATATGGTATGGATAAATTAAATCAATTAAGAAAATGGTGTGTGGAATTCCCAACTGTGATTTGAAAATAAAGTAGTTAGGGTAGTATTGAGCAATAGTACTGAGCATTGAGAAGACAAGTATCTGGAGAAAGAATCCTGAGTAGAGGGAAAAGTTAGACCAACACTTCCACAGTGGGAGCACTTTAAGAGCTAGATAAGATTTGTGGGTGCTTAGAGACATGGGCAAAGCCGGGAGGTGCAGGAGATGAGATCAGAGTGTTGGACGGGAGGTGGTGAGATCTTGTAAATATACAGCCAATGAACACTTGTGATTCACAGATATTTTGAAAACTAAAAGATTTCCTGAAGGTCTTTTTGCCTAATCCCTCATTGTCTGGATTCAAATTATACACATGCTTGCATTTTCAAAATGAGTAATTCAAGCAAGTTCATGCTCTGTCACAATCTACTACCATAGTTGCAGTGCAGTTTCCCTCCATTTCCTTGAGTACTTTAGAAGTAGGAAAATATGATTCATAATTATAAGTACACAGTTTTACCCAAAATGCCCAAGTGTTCAGAGTATACAACGATCCTAACCCGGAATGTTACCAGGGTTCTTGGTACCATTTTGCCTGCTGCTCTGTCTCTCCAGCCTTGCTGCTTCTCCTGCAATGTCATCATCTGAAGCTGTCGTGCACTGTTGAAATGCTGTCAGACACCAGCCTGGTCTTTTAATTAACCACAGATAATGGCTTGTTTCTAGAAGTCTCACAGCAGACAACTTATTGACTTGTTTTTTAGTTGAGCATGTATAAAATGTAGAGATTGCCAGGTACATACTGACCCCCACCCCCCTTAACTCTCTACTGTGGATCCTACTTATCTGGAGCCTCAGCAAATCCTTCCACCTGTCCTCAATCCAGGGCATACATGACTCATGCTAGATGAAACAAGGTTTTCACACATATAAAAGTAAAAATAATAATTAAGGTCAATGCCCTGGACAGTATATAGCAGAGATGGACAGCTGTGTGGAGCCAGGAATTATGACTGCTTTATTCACAACATACCAGCGGTATGTAGGGACTGACGAAATATTTGTGGAATCCATGAATAAATGGAAAGTGGATACGTTTTTGCAATAAGAGAAGTGACAATTTAAGTATTATTTCCACTTCATTAGTTCTGTGACCTTGGCCACTGCATATAATTTCTCTATGCTTTGTCTCTGTCTGTAAGTTAAATATATTAATAGTACAATTTCATAGACTTACTGTGATAATCAAATAATTTAAGGTATGTAGAAATCACCTGATATATAGTCTGTGCATTTTACTTTTCCTAATTCTCATGATCCACCTCATTTTCTTTAAAATGCACCAACAAATGGTGCTGCCCACAATTCTGTGTGTAAAAAGGTTCCTCAGTGCTTCAGTGTGCTTATGGGCATCTTGCTGACTGCAATGTCTCCCTGCCTGCCTTGAGAAGCCTCCCAGTCTCCTTGTCTTCTGAGTATGTCTGCAACTTTTCTTGCTACTGCCTATGCTGTCTCTTATCTCTTGATATTTTCTGTATATGAAAACTCTTAAGGATAAGAAATTCTGGTAGCAAAGCATTCCAAAGGGGGAGGGAGTAGTTTCTTTTCCTGAGCTAGCACTCAGTAAAAAGTTATTAAAGCTGTGTGCAGTACCACAGACCTGTAATTCCAGTAACTAGGAAGATGAATGACACAGGATGACTGTAGATTTGAGGCCAGCCTCAGTAACTTTAGTAAGACCTTCAGTAACTTAGTGAGACTCTGTTTCAAAATAAAAATATAAAAAGAGCTGGAGGTATAGCTCAGATATATAATGCCCCTAGATACCAAATATCTCTCTATCGATCAATACTTATATATTGATAGATTGAAATAATTCTGTAAAATGTCTATTATACATTTCTATATATATTTTAAATATCTGTCATATTTATGTATATATCAATATCATACCTATATAGATATTAACATCATGTCTATATATATATATATATATATATATATAGAGAGAGAGAGAGAGAGAGAGATGATAGATGATAGATAGATAGATAGATAGATAGATAGATAGACAAAATAATTCTGTAAAATGTTATGCATGGTTCACCTTCCTGGCCCAGGATCACTGTGCATTCCTGTGGATACTCCAGCCTTTCCTATGCCATCATCAAAATTCCATGAATGAGCAGTCAAACAAGGATTTTAGAACACAGCAGAGTATCTTATCAATTGAACATATACCCTCCAAAGTGTCAGTCTTAGGGAAGTTATTTTAACTCACTGTTCTTCAGTATCTTGCTCTTTAAAATATATAAAAAATTGTAGCCAGGCATGGTGGCACACACTTGTAATCCCAGTCCTTGGGAGGCTGAGACAGGAGGATCGCAGGTTCTCAGCCAGCCTCAGATAATTAGTGAGGCCCTCTGCAACTTAGTGAGACCCTGTTTCAAAAATATAGAATAAAAAATAGGGCTGGGGGTGTAGTTCAGAGGTAGAATGCCCCTGGGTTCAATCCCCAGTACTGGAAAAATAATTGTACCTAGTTCAGAGTTCTGAGACAATTAAAAAAAAACTGTCAAGTACATGGGATAATTCCTAGCCCATAGTGAATCTTCAAATATTATTACTGTGGTTATTACTATCTTTATTTATTATTATCATATTCATATTAGTGTGAGGCTATTAAATTTTTAAAAAGTATGTGATTGTACTATACTATTTCAAATTAAAGCAGCTCAATTTGTGGTTCTCTCTAAATAGAAATTATCTGTAATTGGCCAAGATGGAATAATTGGAAAGTACTTCTGAACTGAGTGAATGCCAAACCTGACTTATCTGGTTGTTTTGTGTTTTCCTGCTCCCATTCTCTGTATTTCTCCACATGTGTACTACAGGTTTTGCAGACATGGCATTGCTTCAAGAAAGCACTCTCTCCTTGCTTCCACCCTTTCTCTTCATTTTATCTGGTCTCTCCTTCCTGTAAAAGAATCAATATCCTCACTTTCATCTCTAATACTGCCTGACAAAGCCCAGCCACTGTAAGCATTTGCTGGGGAAGGAGTGAATGCATGAGCTCCCTGAGAGCAGGGACTGTCCACATTCTATGAAGTCAGATGGACAATACCAAAACAAGAATATCTGTGCTATCCTTGATAGATTTAACATATAATAAAAAAGAACATCTATCTAAACTTGCACTTCATAAAAAACAAACTACTTTTTATAAAATTGTATCCCATAAAAGATCTGGGATTCATACATACTAAAAATCTATTTGTTACTAACCTGAAATTTAAATATAACTAGGAGCCCTATAGTTTCCTTGGCAACCCTACTCTGAAGCCACATTCAAGTTCACTAGCCTTTCTGTTCCCATGTCAAGGTTAAGAACAAGAAATCAAGTCCATCTTTGTGACACCCAGTCAAGATTATAGCATAAATTGGATTTAATACCACATTGTTCACTTTTTAATCTAGCTGTAAATCTCTTTTACTTTGAAGTAATTAGTTCTATTAATTCCCATTCCTTAGAATATACTGAGATGGACCACAATGTCCTTTTCTTCTGTTTTATTTTACTATACTTTTATTGGTGCATTATAGGCTCACATCATAATGTAGGTTAGAGTAATATTGACATACATGCACATAGCACTTGGTGAGCTTCTCCCCGGCTCCCTCCTTACTCCTTTCCCTTCCCCATACATAGTATTAAGATTGGCATTGATAACCTCACAAATGTATATAACTTGTGTGGAAGTATTCAGTGTCCTTTTCTTCTTTATTGAGGTATTAATAAAGTATGGCATAAAAAAATTCCAAAATTATAAGTGCAAGAGAGCTCTAGCCCCAGTACATTGGTAACCCAGGCCTAGAATTGCCTTATTTATTTATTTATTATTTATTTAATTTTTGTGGTACTGGGGATATAACCAAGGAGCATTCTACCTCTGAACTACACCCCCAGTTCTATTTTGTTTGGAAATAGAGTCTAACTAAGTCATGTAGGGCTTCACTAAGTTGCTGAGGCTGGCCACAAATCTTTGATCCTCTTGTATCAGCCTCTCAAGTACTGGAATTACAAGAGTGTATCACATGCCCAGCTGCCCCTTTTATTTATTACTTCTAAGCAAGAAGCAGGGCCTGTCTGCAGGCTAGTCCTAATCACCAAAAGTCATTTCATTTAGAAAGTTAATTTGCTGCTGGCTTTACCTATCTCTGCAATCACTCACAATTTCCTTATTATTACTTAGTGCTTGGGTATTTTCAATTTATTAATAACCAGTATAGGTTATTGTCACGCAATATTTAGGTTATAGATGCATGTTGCTCAATTGTTGATCTCTGGCTCCTAGTGAAGGTCTGTGCACAGAGTTGGAGTTCAATACAGTAAATAATCAATGGCTAAGATATCTAAAACTTTGAAAGCAGACAAAACTGGATTCAAATTCTGACTCCTGTGACTTATTAGCTAATTATGTAACCTCGCTGTTACACATCTTCTCAAGATAATTTTCTTTTCTATTAAATGGTAAAAATAGTAACTGAGATAGTCATGCTCTGAAGATTAAATGAAATTTTGCACATAAGCTTCTTAGCAGAGAGCCTGACATTGCAGCAAATGTCTTAAAGTACTAGTTAATATGTTTATTTCTGAATGTTACTGTAGGCAAAGTGTTAACAAAATACCATCTCTGTGATGTGAGAACCTGACCTTGAGGTAATTATCAAGCTCTGTTCCCCAGAAAATTCTGATAAAGCTCAGAATGTCAACACATTTCCAGGCAACATAGCTAATGTTAAAAATTATCCTATGCAGTAAACTACAACTGGACTGGGAAGAACTATAAATAAAATATAAACACAGTGTGGATACTCCATTGTTTCCTAGCCTATGAGTGTTGTTTTCTTAGTGTTAACTTTGAACATTTTTTTTATTAAGGGTTTAAAGAGATTGTAGTCTTTCTGGGATATGGAGCTGCTAAACCAGGACAACCATATACCCACCAATGTGGACTTACTCTCCTATACTTGAATCTGTTCCCTGGGAAGGAACTAGCTTCCAGATGGTATGTGAACAGCTGCCTGTACTGCCCAAAAGGGGGTGACGTGGTAGGGCTCTGCTATACAAGGTAGCTCCTTTCCTCCAATCTTTGTAGATTTCCAGCCTGCTGCACAGAGAAGTTCCTCTTCATTTTTGGTGCATTCCCAGCATAGCTTTTAATGGTCTTCCTGTCTAATGCTCACTTTAAACTGAGAAGATGCATGATTGGCATTCCAGCTCTGTTCACTGGAAAAGTTGGCTCTGTTTTGTACCCTTACTCTTTCTTTTAAACCCACTAATCTTAGAATTTTAGGATTAGAAGTGATTATGTATATAACCATCTCTGAAAATCTTCCCATTCTGGGAAGCTCTTCTTCAATATCTGCAAAAGCTGACACCAGGCATAGTGGCTCCTGTCTGTAATGCCAGTACTTGGGAGGCCGAGATAAGAAGAGTGCAAGTTTGAGGACAGCCTCAGCAACATAGCAAGACTCTTCATAACCTAATGAGACCCTATTTCCAAAAAAAAGATAAAACAGGCTGGGGATATAGCTCTGAGGTTGCTCCTGGGTCCAATCCTTAGTACCACAAAACAAACAAACAAAGCTGGTTAGCTGACCTCTGTTCTAACACTTTATGACACAAAAAGATTTTCTCCTTAGGAATTCAACATATTGCCATGCAATCTTCATCATTATACCAGGCTGTTTTCTGGGCAGACAACTTTGTGCCTGTAATGTTTTTGTGGTACTAGGGATTGAACTCAAGGACATTCTACCTCTGAGATACACCCCTAGCTCTATTTTATTTTTATTTTGATACAGAGTCTTGCTAGGTTCATAAGACTAAGATATTTCGCATTGCTCATTCAGTAGTTTCTAGAGTAGATGGTTTTAGAGCAAAGGCATACATGCTTCATTGTGGTTTGTTTCTTTTATACACACAAACACACATACAAAACATTGGGGACTGAACTTAGGGGTATTCTACCACTTTGTTACACCCTAACCATATTTATTTTTATATTGAAACAAGGTCTCACTAAGTTGTTGAAGCTTGCCTTGAACTTTAGATCCTCCCGTCTCAGCCTTCCAAATACTGGGATTACAGGCATGTGCCATCACACTCAGCCTGTTTATTTTATATTACAGGAGCAATGTACAGTTGTTTTAAAACTTGAGGAAGGCAGAAAATATAGAATATAAAGTTAAACACATTGTAAAATGTATGTAATAGGTAATAAAATATATCAACCAAATTCTATGACTTGTTGCATATGTTGGAATAATACTACTTATATTCAAATCTTGGTATCACATATTATAAGACATTTAATTCATATACATCTGTATCCGCATAATGATAATAATACCATTGGTCTCATAGGTCATCAGAAAATACAAAGAAATTATTCATATACAATCTTCCATTTACTTTTGACTGAAAATAAACAGCATTAACACTAACATTGCATGCTGATAAAGATTGCAAATTCTGAGGTTGAATCTCTACCATTTCTAATTGCAAAATTTCTGGCAAGTTGTAAAATCGTGTAACTACCCTCAACTTCCCTGACTCATCTGAAAATTGGAGAGCATAACAGATTATATTTTATAAAGATGACTGCAAACTCATTTTCAGTCTGATATTTCTTCTCCAATATTTCCAGCTTTATCATCAATTGGAGTCTATGATCCTTTATTCCAACATAAGTAAGTTTCTGTGTCTGCCTATATAGGAGGAAGAGGGAAAATATGTAACTTCCAAGGTTGGGTCATAAACATTGACATCGTTTCCTTGTGTGTGTGTGTGTGTGTGTGTGTGTGTGTGTGTGTGTGTGTGTGTGTATGTGTCCATCTTCTATCACTGGACTCTTCCTTTTGGGACTGCTTTGTAAGAAATTCTGGCTACACTGAAACTGCCATGATGGAGAAACTACATAGAAATGGAGAGGGATGTCTGAAGGGATCCAGCTGTTGCAGTTCCAGATTTTTAAGCCTTTGCACATGTGTGAGTATGTATGAGCCATGAGATCATCTTAGTCTTCAATATCATCTGATTGTAATCATATGAGAGGCCCTGAGTCAGGAGAGATGATGACAAAATGAATTTCACTGTTTTTAGACACTATGCTTTGGAATGACTGATTAGGCACCATTATAATGCAAATACAGAGAATAGACTCATAAGGTTTATGAGAGTTAAATAAGACTGCATATATATAAATATAAATGCATATATATTACATGTAATTTAACATAGATAAGAGGTTCTCAAACTTTAATAGGATTCTTTGAGGACATTCTACAAAGTTGAAGTCTCCACTCCCAGAAATTTTGACTTAGTGAGTGTAGATGAAGTTTGAAAACCTGCATTTCTAATATATTCTTAGGTAAAGCTTATGCTCACAGTCCAAGGACCACATTTTGGGAACTATGGTATAGAGCAACTAGTACATTTGTAAATTTTATTTTTTTTACTATTTTTATTACTTACTATTTATATTTTGTGAAACACAACACTACCGATTTGTTTGCATACAAATGAAATTTATATCAGGTTTTCTCTGTAATTCATAGTCTAATTTATCTCTTTGATTCCAAGTATTGATCATAAAGACTTTCACATAAGTGCTTAACAATGCTTGTTAAGAGTATGTGGGCAGCTTCTACTTCCACTTATGGTTGTATGAAGTATTAAGAGAAAACCAGTTAGAGAGCAAGAGAACAAGAGAGTAGGAGAGTGAATTAGAGAAAATTTGATGTATCTGACTCAAACTATTTTGCCTCACATAAATCAGTTTTAACATTGTCCTTTTCTAATTTTAAGTTGTGTACATCCAATCTTTTCAAAATGACATAGTAAAATAATTGAAAGTGTTGGTAACAGAGTTAATAAAGTGTCACTATTATCAGCATTCTGGATTTATTTTATGGCTACTTTTTAGTTTTATAGAAAAAAGCTTCAGTTGTTTGGATTGCTGAGCATTTACTTTAGCTTATAACTCATGCTGGTACATTGTCATTCATCTTAGAGACAAAATATTGTGGATATAAATGTAAAAAATATATGACTGAATGGAAACAGACCTGCTCCACTGGAGGTCTCCAATTTCCATAGAATCCAAGTTTTAATGGTATTTTCAAGGTGAGTCACATCTAAGATTCCAAAGTGTGCATATAATCTTAGGTTCCTTCCTTTTCAATCCAGTCTTATAAGAGTACAATATCATAAGAACAAATGAGACACTCTACACAGAAGCTCACCAGACTTGAAGAGTTCTACTTACATACATTTGAAATAATGAATACTTTGTTCCTTTATATCTAACAGCTTGAAAATCATACTAGGAATTTGGATGCTAGTTTGCATACAATGGAACTTAAGGGTAACGTCTTGAGGACTATCTGGCGCTTGTCATTCTTTAGGAGTTATGGAAATGCACAAATGGAGAAAATATATCCCTTTATGGAAAAAACTATTTTGATAGGTAGACAGTATTTATGAGAAAAGCTTTGCTTTTCCAAAACATGTTTAGGACCATGCGATTCATCCACTAAAAGATTTTTCCTGGTTTCATATTGCATTTAAGAAAAAAAAAAATGTGTGGCTGACAAAGTCTTTGTGATCTAGTTCAATTTCCATCTCTTATCAGCCTCAGCTTCTTCCATGCACCTACAATCCTGTAGGCCCTCAGGTGTGGCAGCTAATTCAGCAAACATCAATTCTTTCATATTACCATGCCTTTGCATTCGTATCTTCTGGAATATGTCCACCAGGGATATTTGCACAGTATTTCCTACATAGTAACCATGTCATACAAAGAATTTCTATTATTACATATTCATACTATCTTTACCTTGTTATTTTAGTACTTTCCTAAGTGAACAGAATGCAAGAGATGATTGGAGAGTATGTGTAATCTCACTTTTGTGTCATCTCCCAAGGCACAGCAGAATGCTCGCTATTTAATGGATATTAAATGTGTGCCAATTGAACAAAATAAGAAAATGTATATATACCAAACAACTATAATGATGACAATTAGAACTTGAAAAATAAAAACCCTGTTGCCTAACAAAAGAGACCATAGACAGTGATTAAAATATCAATTAAGCCAATTACTAACACCTATGATACCAGTATTTGGAAGGCTGAGACAGGAAGATTGCAGGATTTGAGACCAGGCTCAGCAACTTAGCAAAATCTTGTTTCAAAGAAAAAGAAAAAAGGCCTACGGGTGTGGCTTGCAGATAGAATGCTCCTAGGCTCAATTGCTCAATCTCCAGTACCAAAATAAGTATATAAGTAAATTAGCAATTCATTTTAGCTGAAGTCAACTCTAAGGAGGAGGCAGATCTTTTTATTTT
>PVLC010049802.1:0-10292 GCA_004027655.1 Graphiurus murinus | reverse complement strand
CTCTGAAGACAAAAAAATACTTCACATCTAGGTCTTCATCTACTTTGTCTATTCAAAAATCTCCATTGTAAAATTTAAATAAAAGTCCTATAATCAACCAAAGGAAAATCAACAGGTTGTTTGCAGCTTCAATTATTATCATACAGTTGAAAATAATTTATTTGTGAATAGCAGTTGCTATTTCAAAATGCAACTACTATATTCAATAATAAATCAAGGACAAAATTAACTATAATGAAAATTTTATATATATTTGACCAGACATAATTAGCATTTAATATCTTTAAAACTTTTAACAGTGTCTTTATTGAGTCATACAGGAAGGTGCCTTTTGAACAGCAACTTAACTCAAGGGAATAAATCTAGTGCTTTATAGACAATTTTTTTCTGCTCTAATTTAATAAGGATATCAAAACTTAGATAACTAGTGAGAGGTTTTCATTAACTCTAAATAGGTTGAGCAAACTAATAGAAGGCATAAGTTCAGTATATCAAATTGAGTGGTTTTAAAATGGCCATCTCATTTTACTTCTACTCCATACTGCAAGTAAATATATCTATGGATGAATATAATTTTTTAAAATATTGCTATGAATAAATTAAAATATAAAAGTAGTACTTCTACTTTAAATAGTATAATGAAGAGTAGATATTTAATATAGATTTAATATTGTATTTTATGTATTATGATCTTATTGCTTCTCACAAAATATATCTTTTAATTAATTGCCCTTGCTACTACAGCATCTATCTACTATATCTAAATAGGCTGTGAGTTTAATTTCTATAACCAAAATAGTTCTCTCTGTCCTTGAAGGTATGATTTTGAGTCACAAATGAGAGGATCATAATTATCATTTGTTTTTTCCACTGTAAAGGTACAGATATGAGTGAGTTTTGAGAAATTACGTATTTTAGTACATTATCTCTCAATATATTTGTTTTATAACTCATTATGTTTAAGAGGAGTGAGTTTTGAAAGATTAATCTAAATTTGAAAGCTTGTATAACTTCAGGACTCTGTTGCTTCTGAAAGCAAAATTAAAGTACTTGTACAAAGTCCACATATGAAAAAGCAAATATCTAAATGCACAAGAAGAAGAAAGCAGTGAATAGATCTCATTTTAAAAAAAAAACCAAAAAACTCTATTTTAGGAAGCTTACTAAAATAAAACTCTCCAATTCATTTTATAATTTATTTAAATAATGAAGTTGAATTCATTGTTGGTAGGTTAAAATGCAAAATACTTTGCTCAAATAAAATACATCACTTTTTCAACATATATATATATATGTCATATAATTGGGTGATTAGATAATTGCTTTTCAACTTATTATTTTAGTGGTATGTACTTCTAGATAAGTTATTTAACTAAAATGTTTACATAATGGGACAAAATACATGACATTTCCATCACCATGCCCTAGGTAGCTCACCAGCTCTATTTAATATTCACAAATTAATGTTATAAGGTTATTGTCATGGGAAGTAAGCTTTACTTACAAATTTAAGACCATTGGATTATTTTTTCTTTGAAAAGCCTCTTGTGTCAGAATTAGTTGGTTAACTGTGCAACAAAAATTCATGATTTCTCTCAGTAATGTAAGAGCTACTATTGAGAAGCAGCTGTCCCACCAAAGTCTACAATTATAATCTTGAGCTACCTTTAGGTAGAGACACCAAATAATGTGAGTCAGCCAGACATAGTGGAGCATGCCTGTAATCCCAATATTTAGGAGACTGAGACAGGAGGATCCTAGGTACATGGACAGCCTCAGCAATTTAATGAGGCTCTCATCAACTTAATAATACCCTGTTTCAAAATAAAAAATAAAACAGTATTGGGGGTGTAGCCAGGAGGTAGAATATCCCTGGATTAAATCCTCAGTACCACACACAAAAATAATAATGATAATGATAATGCTGATAATAATAACAATAACAACAACAACAATGATGACAATGTCAGTTAGAGAGATACATGTCACCTCAGGCTGGGAAACAGCAGCTCTGTTTTATTCACATTGTTTTTCTATCTGCCAACTAAATGCAGAGGACTTCAAGGCCTTAAAGGATGGTAGAGTCTGTGGTGGAAAGAGTTTGAGGTCCTGAATCACTTGATACCAGAATATATATAAGCCAAGAGCATCTGCCTAAAATTACTAATCTTCCATTACATACATCCACCAACACCTGTTTGATTTGTTGATTTTACTGCATCTGATATTTTAACTAGTAAAGATATTATTCATTTGAAGTGAACTTTCCTTTATGAAATACCTTGCATATGTAGCATTTACTAAGTGCTCAGGCAGTAAACAATGGGAAAATTCAGATTAGAAATGGAAAAGATGGATAACTATATTAGGCAATGGCAAAGTACTTGGTAAAATTGTCAACATCCATTAACTAGAAGTCATCCAGTACCACACACACAAACAATAATAATGATGATGATGATAATAATAATAACAACAGCTCAAAGCTATAGGGAAAGAAATTTGAAAAATGAGAATGTTAATAGTATAAGTTGGTTATGACTTCCTCCCATATTTTGTGTTGTCATGTATCATATATAATTCATGTATTTTGGCACTACAAATCATAATAATTATTGACATGTTTTGTGAACAGTATGTTTGAGTTTATCCACATATTTATCTTTACTTCTTAGATTTCCATGCTTCTATTTCATGTTATTTTACTTCTGCCAGAGGAAATTTCTAAGTATTCTTAGTTATATCTGCTAGTGATAACTTCTCATTTTTTGTTTGAGAATATCATTAATTATTTTGTCTTTATTTTTAGATGATTATTTTGCTTGTTATAGAATTCAGGCAGATATGTCCTTACTCTACCATTTTTAAGATTTCAGTCTATTAGTTTCTGGTTTCATTTCTACTGAGTAATTACCTGTCAGACTGAAAACGAAGTGTCTATTTCAGTTTTGCTGTTTTTAAGATTTTCTGTCTTTGATTTTCAAAGTTAGACTATGCTATGTTTAGATTTGATTTCTTTGTGTTTATTCTGCTAGATGTTTTCTGGAGTCTTTCTCTGAGTCTTTATACTGAATATTTCATCAGTTTAGAAAATTCTTGGCTAGTATCTATTCAAATATTGTCCGATTATATTTTCTTCTCTTGGAACTCCAGATCTTAATCATATGTTCCATATGTCTTTTAAGTCATTTCTCTTTTGATAACTCAGGTTAAATATTTTTTACTGAATTCTTTCTTCAGGTGCTTCTAGTATTTTATAGAGATCTTAACTGCAGCCATGGAACATTTTTGTGAACCCTGCATAAATACAACTTTTTTCATTTTCATTTCCATGTTAATATTCTCTTACTTTTCTCCTTTTTTCTATGTTTTCTCACTTTTCTTGAACCTATTTATTGTAAAATTATGTTAACATTCCTTTCTGCTAACTCAAATAACTAGTTCACCAGTAGATCTCCTTCCATTGTCTCTTTTTTCTATTTGTTACTGATCATATGATCCTATGTCATAACATGACAGGTAGTTTAATGAAATAGAGCAAATTATGTGTTAAAAACAAAAGCAAAAACTGTGGTGACACTAAATAGTATTTATTTCCTCCAGAGAATTTCTTATTTTCTTCTATTTTTGAAAAAAGAGTCATGAGTGGTGGCTCTCATGATATAATCAGAGACTTAGCTAAGGAGTCTGCATTGTTGTTTTGTTAAGATACTTCTAGTTATACTCATTCCTATGGTGATTTTCTCAGAGTTTTCTTTTGATATCTAGGTGTGTAAAGAGATAGGAAATGGAGGAGGGCTCTATATAGTCTCCAAGGCCAGACCTCCCAGGAAGATCTCTCCCCTCCCCAGCAACTAAGCCCTACCTCCAACATGACTTCTTTGTCTATGACATGAGGTCTGGGGAACATTCTAAGTCCAAACCATAACACCAAGTTTTGGGCCAGAGCACTTGGAAGTGCTATTAATTAATATGAAGATGACATGTATCAATTTAGGAAGGGTAATATGGTGAAAAGGGGTAGATTGGAAATTCAACTTGTGTTCACTAATTTGAAGTCAGATAGAAATACAAGCCTAATATTTGGAGAAAGAGCTAGCTTGAGAGTAAAATTTGTAAGTAGTATTTAAATTGACAATGGAAAACTGAAATTGGTCTAAAAATATGAAGAATACTTAAGTACTAAACTAGAATATTTACTAGAACTAACCTGCAAATATTTACTGATAACATATTTTATCCATTTTTATTATTGTTTGAGGTTTTATTGTCCAAGAAGAGTAAGATAACTATCTAAATTTTGATAAAGAAAATATTGGTTTTGCCAGAAGAAATGAACTTGTCAATACTCAAACTGAAGAAATTGTGAAACTTTCAAATTCTATTTTTCAACTGTTAGTAAGGCTTATGTTGCCAAACTCAGGCTGATGTAAAAGATGTTCAGAATGATCAGACTTCTATTTGGAATGATAACGGGATTTTTACCACCTATGGTGCATCTAGTTTCTATTCTTCTACTCACTTTAATCTTTTCCAAGTCTGTCTTTTGCACTATTACACAGCCTAAAATTTTTCAATATAACTCATGTCAGTAGAAAGACAGTAAAATAGTTATGACACAGCTTTCAGTCTTTGAAAAGAAAATAAGCTACAAAAATAAAGATTAAGGTAAAAGACTGAAAAACAAAACACAAGACACCCTGTCATAATTGGGAGTCAAAGATCTAAAGAGCAGCTATGTGTGAAGTTGAATGATTTTGACAACAATGTTTAATAGGCTGGTGATACTTGATTTGTTTTTCAATTTCTGAACAGAAGTGGCACTTAAAGAAAAAGGGAAAATTATAAGATACATCTGAGAAAATGTTAGAATGTCAGCTTCCCCATCTCAAATAATTTGGTAATGAAATAGAAGGCAGTTATTATTAGTTTAGAAATTCGCATCTTAAAAAGTAGAATATGTCATGCATATATATATTTATCTTTTTAATATTTACTACATTTTTGCATTTTGACTATAGTACTTATTTTTATTTTTTATGCTTTTATTGGTACATTCTAATTTCACATTAGTGTTTTATTTTTGAAGATACATTTCAAAATAAAATTTGGCATGAATCACAGTATTTATAGAATTACTGGACATATTTATGACCAAGGGATTGAGATATAATACACCACAAGAAATCCAAGATCAATTATTATTAAAGTAAGCATTATCTATGAAGCTTTTATCTAGTCATCTATTACCCCACCTTTAAAAATAAAAACATTTTTTAAGTAATGAGTTTAAGCCAAATAGGTTTTCAGAAATTTTAAAGGTTAATAGGATTAACAAACTGCATCTGGAATTATTTCAAAGCAATAATACAATCTTTCCAAGTGATGTTTGCATATGTGTTTGTATCATTTTGAACTTCACTATGATATACAATTACAAGACACTAATAAAAGTATATAAAAATAATCTTTTCAATATGTGATTCCAATATGTGATTTCCATCCTATGCAGAGGCAGGACACTGTTTTTAAAAAAATACTTTAATATAGATTTTAAAGAGTTTGCCTTTAAAATAAATTCAAAGTCTTACCATGTAAATCCTAGGGACTAGTTTGCAGTCCCACCAACAATGTATTAGAGTTCCCACTTCTCCACATCCTTGCCAGCAGTTGTTGCTCGTGTTTTTGATGATTGCCATTCTGATTGGGGTTAGGTGAAATCTCAAGGTGGTTTTGATTTGCATCTCTCTGATTGCTAATGATGTGGAACATTTCCTCATACATTTATTGGCCATCTGTATTTCTTCTTCTGTGAAGTGTCTATTTAGATCCTTTGCCCACTTTTTAATTGGGTTATTTGTCTTCTTGGTTGTGATTTTCTTGAGTTCTTTGTATATCCTAGATATTAGACCTCTATCTGTAGAGTAACTGGCAAAAATCTCCCACTCTGTAGGCTCTCTGTTGAGGTTCTTGACAGTTTCTTTTGCTGCACAGAAGCTCCTCAGTTTAATGCAACCATGTATTGATCTTCCTTTGAGTTGCTTGTGGAAAACAGTATGGAGGGTCCTCAGACAAATGGAAATGAGCCTACCATATGATCCAGCAATACCACTTCTGGGTATCTACCCAAAAGAACAGAAACCAAACTATCAGACCAATGCATGTATATCTATGTTTATAGCTGCACAATTCACAATAGCCAAACTATGGAAGCAGCCAAGGTGTCCATCAACAGATGAATGGATTACAAAACTATGGGGTATGTACACAATGGAATTTTACTCAGCCATAAAGAAGAACAAAATCATGTTATTTGCAGGGAAATGGATGCAACTGGAAAACATTATGTTAAGTGAGATTAGCCAGTCACAAAGAGTAAGGAAGCATATGTTCTCCCTAATATGCAGATGCTAGGAAGAAGATGGAGCATAAGAGGGTCTTCAGATGGGAAAGGAGAGACCCTCGATAAACAAAGATGTTGATTTAACCGAAAGGGATTGACGGGGGTGGGGCACCCTAATGTACATCAAAGTTACTCACTAAATTGAACTTGAGAGGGAGGGAGGGCAAGGGAGTGGGGTGGGAATTGGGGGAAGGGGTCAAATGAGAAATATGGGCCCATATGTCATTTTCAGTTTGTACCTAACAAAGATGTCTGCTCACAATATACGAATAAAAAAAAAAATCCTAGGGACTGTTTTATTTCAATAGTCCATTCTCTAAACAGTCCATTCTTCTTCATCTTTCGGTCACATACATTTTATTCTCAGAATAACAGTTAGAATAATCCTTTTTAAATGTTGAAATCACACCTCTCTACTGCTTTGACTTTTTCTAACATTCACTTTAGTCACTCACCACCTGCCTCTTGGGCCTATTGCCATCTGTCCTCTATAATCCCGGGCATCACTTACCACAGAGACTCAAGGATAGAATATGCCACCCCAAATATGCCATTTTGGAATAAAGATTATTTTAAGATGAGGGAAAATATAAGAAGCATTACAAAAAAAAAAGGTTCTCTGCCCTCCCACATTTGCCTAAAATTAGGATATAAATCTATGTGTCCATCCTCTTCTGTCTACTAATAAAGAACAAAGGTAATTAATCAACATGGACTTTCGATCCTTTTCTTATAGTTTGCATGTCTGTATCTCTTGAAACACATATGTGGAGACCTGATATCCAGTGTGATGGTATTTAGGGATGTGGCTTTTGGTGATGATTAGTTCAGGAGGGTAGATCCCTCATGAATAAGACTTGTGCACCTATAATTGGCTAAAGAGATTAGAGCTTTTCCTGTCTACCATATAAGGACATAGCTAGATCCATGAATGAGCAAAAATGTAGATCTCACCAGACACTGAATCTGGCGATAGTTAATCTTTGATTTTCCAATTTCCCAAAATGTAAGAAACAAATTTTTATTATTAATAAGCATAACTGTTCAAAATACAAGTTTGTGATATTTTGTTATAGTGACCCAAATGAACTAAGACAGGTTTAGCCACTTGCCAACCTGGAGACAGCATGAGAACTCTACATATACTTTATTAACTAGCTTCTCTGTACTGTTACTTTTTTCATGTTTGCCTTTCCATAGTAAGTGACCTCTAGAGACTTAACATCCTTTTCCTTCATCTTGTCACTTCTCAAAGATGTATTGGTATTTATGAAGATGTTGAAATAGTCGGAATTCTACACCACATCTTTGAGAATCTTTTCATCCCTGAGTCTTCTCCCATGTATATATGAAACTAACATATTAATACACCTTTGCTTGTTTTTCTATTGCTAATCAATGTTTTCACAGGGATCCCAGAAGAGAATTTAAAAGAGTAGAAATAAAAATACTTTTCCCTTCCTTAAAACTTAAAACAATTTTCTTTCCCCACTATACTTGCCTAATTTACTCCCTTCATCTTTCTGGTATTAAATATTATTTTCCAAATAGATTTATCCTGCCTCTAAAATTCCCTTAACATTCCCAAACACCTATTCTCCTCTTCTCCCTTTCCCATCTTGCTTATTATTACCTAATATGCTGCTACCAAACCTAGGTTCAAAAGCTCATCCCATAGAAAAACCAATTCCCAAGAGATGAGATTTGAGGAGGCAAAAAGGGCTTTGTTTAGTGGCCAAAGAATCAAGAAGCTGCAGCTTTGCTCACAAATCAACTTCTCAATTCCAGGGGGGTAAAAGATTATAGATATAAGATAGGAAGAGTGAGATAGAGAGAGAGAGACAGGCTAACAAATGAAGACATAGTCATGTCTTTTCGGGGAATGGGTGGTGATCTTCCAGAACCAGATGCCACCTCTTTTCACTCCCTTCATGGTTTGATGGTTTGATATTTCTGGACATGGGAATGGGCAGATGTCTTTAAACTTAAAGCCATGAAAGCGAGACTAGACAAGTCTAGGTCAAAGTAAGCCTATAGTATGGTTTTGGACAAAACATTCCTTAAATTACCAACATGTCTACATGCAGAGGTAAATAGGATCAGACTCAAAGGTTAAAGGAACAAAGGAGACAGATACAATATGAAAACTGAGATGCAAAGCATCTTTTGATCCCATTCCAGTCATCCATTGGACATCTGTAGGCCCAAATGAAGAGTCACGGCTCCCAGCAGAACTTATCTTAGGTCCATGAAGACTAACCTGGGTAATCATTGTCATTATAACCCACATTTCAGAGGTGCTCTCTACAGCAAAGCTAATGGGAGGCTAATAATGTATGGCCTAGCTCTGTGACCTCCAAAACAAGTGATTTTTAAGTCAACTGAGAACAAGTAAAGCTAGAGGGTTTATTTATTTTCCCCAGTAATAATAATATAATTTACCCATTTCTTATGTTTATTGTCATTTATCTTCCCAACTAAAAGGCAAGCTCTAAGAGAGTAGGAGTCTCAGTTGCTTTGTTCATCAATATATTCCAAATGTTTAGAATTGTGCTTTCCTCTTAGTGCTTAGTAAGTGTTTAATTAATGTACAAATTAAAGTTCAGCCTCAACCTGAAAATATAGCCAAAAATATTTTCTAAAAAATGGGAGAAATAAAAATGAAAATAACACTACAAAAAAATCAAGATATCACATAGCATTTTGTTTCTGTTTCTTTCAGATTCCAAGCCCATTTCAACACTTGTTTCCCATATATACAAGTGTTTCTCCTTTGGCTAACATTGTTCTATAAGAAATCACATTATCAACACAACTAAAACTATAATTATGTTGAGGTTTTGGGGTAAAGAAATAGGAAGGGGAAAACCAAAAAATATGATGAAGTTTTATTTACTGATACAATAGAAATGTTCTAATGGATGCATTATTACACTGTATTATTGACATAAAATATCAACTCTGTTTTAAAGAAAATAGTTTATCCTGAGCCAAATATGAGTGAACATAGCCTGGGAATATGGGTTTAAGATACTCTGCATGACATGTTCCACCATGGAAGAGATAACATAAACTTTTATAGCCATAGAATAAAAATTATTGATACATTTACCAGTTATTTTGGTGGGAGCATCAGGTAGGTGAGCCATAGCAAGTTTGGTAATCTCTTATATAAGTTTCAGATGGTATCTTAGAGAATTCTTAGCTTTCAGGTTGGTGGAGGCTAAAGGTTACTAAGCTTAGTAATACATTTATGTAATAAATGTAATATAATAATCATTAGAATTTTAGGTCAGATGCAAAAGTTAGATAAAATGGCTACTAAAGGGCCTAAAATAGTCAAAAATCATTTGGATCTTGACCTACAGTAGTACATCTCTCCACAATTTTATTTTTAGTAAGCCAAGGTCAAAGAGTTTGCAGGATCTTTAATATATATATATATGTGACTTCTTAGTGTTTATGGTTATTTAGAAAGATCCATAGTCTTCTTGGTTATTTTCTTTACAAAGTAAAATAAACCAAATACAATGTTTTTTCTAAATTTATTTGTGATTCATTCTTTTAGTACTGAGATAAAATAATATATAAAAGTACTGAATAGATTTATTATAAACAGGTCATTGAAAATAAATATTTTGGAAAATTGATTAATGCTATTGACAAAAAGTGGTTATAACATGTACCTTACTAAAATATTATAATTTAGACTAAGATAAAAAATAATGCTGGTATGTTAACATAGAGTAAACATAACTGCATTATATTTTGTGTTTTGTTGTACAAATTAGAAAGATAATGATAATGAAGAATGCTTAATTGTATTCCTATTCCCCCAAATCACACACATATATATATTCTTTCATATATATATATTTGAAAGAATCAG
>PVLC010049801.1:0-10309 GCA_004027655.1 Graphiurus murinus | reverse complement strand
TTCCTGGGCACATAGAAAAAGAGGAGAGATCTTAGGGGCAGAGGCAGACATACATGCAAAGACAGGCCCTGTGGCATCATGGAGTATAAAAGGAAAAGGCTGGAAACTGGAAAGGTAGGGGGATTGAGGTAGAAGAAAAAAGGGAGGGACAGGCTATACCCCATCTTAGAGACCCTGGTAAGAGTATTGCCTTTATCTTTAGAACAATGGAAAGTCAGCAAAAGTTTAAAGATGGAGAAGGAGGTATGTGTAGAGGGGTAGGGGCTGGTGATGATGCCAGATCTGCTTTTAGCACAGATCACTTGGCTAAAAATTATAGCGAGAAGTGATCCCATACTGCAGCATGCTGCTAACTTTCCCCTCTGCTAGCCCTTCCAGAGCCTGCCCAGGTTCTTAGTGAGGTAAGTATTCCAAAACTTGGGATCGGATCACCCAAATTAAAAAACAAATCTCATGCCATGGTACTTGACCAGTTAAAAGTTGAAAATCTTCCTAAGGATCTTAATCATAAAAGGTGCTACAAATTATTTATTGATTTTTTTTCTTCATAAAAAAATGAACCTGGGGTGACAACTTGGGAGGCTGAGGTATGAAGATCACAAGTTTGAGGCCAGCCTGGGTAACTTTGTTTCATAAATTAATAAAATTAAGAAAAGGGCTGGGGATGTAGCTCAGTAGTAGGGCACCCCTGTGTTCAGACTCTAGTACTGTGTGTATGTGTGGTGGGGGGTGTTAGAAAACCATGTATCAATACATCAATTTAGATTTCAGAGAATGAGAGACCCCCAAGCAGGTCTCTGAAAAATTGAGAAAAATATTCAAGAAGGTTATAAAAGATGAGTAATGAGTATAAAACAACTCTTGGTAATCACAGAAAAGTATTAGTTATTCTAAAAAAACACAATACAAGTCATTCAATTATTGGAGAATAAGTGGCAAAACAAAGAACAAAAAACAAAAGCCAAACCAAAAACCAATCAACCAACTAACCAACCAACCAACCAATCAACCAACCAAACAACCAACCAAACAGAACCAAGAAAATCCTCTTGCTTATGTGGAGAAGTACAAAACCCGTGATTAAAAAATGAATCTGAATGACCTGGGGATAGTCACATTGCTTCTGGCCTGGTAGTGCCATCAGAAATGAAGCCAGATGCCAGGGGACAATGGGACTTGGTCTCACATTGTTCCAGGCCACCTGGGACAGGGAGGGGGAGCCACACTAAAGGAGAAGGATGGGATGCTGACTACTAAGGAGTGGACCTAGTCAACACAGTCTGGAGATCCAGCCTTCCCTTGGCTCCCTGGCCAGCATTTCTAACCAGGGGCCTGGGGACAGTTGGGTCCAGATGAGTCATTGTGATGACTGTCCCATGCATTGTAAAGTTTTAGATGATCCCCCTCCACTAATTGATTTCAGTGCTCCCCATCATGCTGACATTCCCAAATGACTCCCACATATTTAAAAATAGCCCTTGTTATTGAATAACATTTGAGACTAAAAGGTCTGAATTCATGTGTCTATGGATGTGTGTGTGTGTGTGTGTGTGTGTGTGTGTGTGTGTGTGTTTGTGTGCGCACATGCATACTGGTGGTGCTGCCTAGACTGAGGCCATGGCCAGGAAAATGTGTTTCCTTCTTTCTAAATTGGAGGGATGATACAATTCTCATGCCACACATCTGTGCTATGCATTCTCATGAAAGCTGCAGTGTCACTGGGGTCAAGCAGAAGTGACCTTGGGTTGTCCCATCCTTCCCGTTGCATCCCTGTGCAGGCTGACTATCATTCCATGCCAGTTCTGGGCAGGATTCAGCTCATGCCTTCCTCTGCTTGTGGATTTGGTTTTACAGAAGGATCCTTTGATCCTGTTACTGAGAGGTGAGTCAGGGCTGACAGTGGGGAAAGGAGACAGAAGGCGGGAGAGCCAAATCACTCTCACTGTACTGCAGGGAAGCCCAGATGGTGCCCTTGTCCCAGGCTCCCAAAATATACTCTGGGAGGAGAACAGAGACAGCATTTTGCTGACAGCATTTGGGAACAGGCGTGTGGGCAGTCTATATTAAGACTTCAGCATCCATTCCAAGCTTATCTGTGAGTATGTGACAGCTCCCTGGCTTTACTTGGAAACCACTGGGCTTAATCTCTCTGGGGCAGATCACACTTTTTCATTCTTTCCCTCTTATCCCTGTAATAATGGTCCAACCATTCAGCAAAGGGTTTGCTCCACATGTCAAGGCTCCATCTGACACCTCTGTCATTTGCCAGGGCAAAGATCATTTCCCATAGAACTGGGACAGCTGGAGGGGAAGGTCTTTGTCCCTTGTACAGTGCATCTGGGGCATTCCCAAGGTGAGAGGGGATGGTGTGATTGCCATCCATAGAGAGGCAGTGCCTACTCTATGCCAGGCACCACACCAGAAGGGGAGATTCCAAGATGGAGACCCAGTCTTGGCCTCAAGCCGTTCCAGTGCACGCAGGGAGAGCTTTACATTTTACAATATATTTTCACCTCCATGTCCTCTTTGGACCCACACAATAGCCCTACTGTGAATTAGGCCAGGAAACTCTGAAACCCTCTTTCAGACAGGAGAAACTGAGGACCCAATTCCACTCAGCTGGTAAGAGATAGATCCTAGACTTGAATCCAGGCCTTTTTATTCCCAAACATGATTAGTTTCCACTCTAGACTTTTGTTCAAGTTCCTTCTTTCATCTGTGCATCGTTTCTCCTTTTATCTACACATCCTATCTTGCCTGACCATCAATTTAAAAAAATTACAGTGGCTGTTGTTGACTGAGTCTTCCATGTGCTGTTGGGGTCCCGAATACCCTACATTTCTTCTTTTTTTTTTGTGATACTGGGGATTGAATTCAGGGACATTCTACCTCCAAGCTACACCCTCAGCCCTATTTTTTTATTATTTATTTTTGAAACCGTGTCTCACTAAGTTGCAGAGGACCTCACTAAGTAGCTGAGGCTGGCTGAAAACCTGTGATCCTCCTGTCTCAGCCTCCCAAGTACTGGGATTAGAAGAGTAGGCCATCATGCCCAGCTCTGAACACCCTACAGATGCCATCTCACTCAGTCCTCACACCAGATGCTCAGGCAGGGATTTCCCCCATTTGACAGATGTGGAAACTGATTTAGTTGAAGTCGTCAGTTAGGGTAAGACAGGGCCATGGGTCATACTTGGTCTGCTGGGCCCCAGGACCCCAGGGGCACCTCCTGCTGGCCAAGGATTGCTGAGGGCCTTCTTGATCATGCTGGGCCACATTCTGTTTACTTCCTGAACCTCTGGGATCCCAACTTCTGTGTGAGCCTGGGGAAGTCACCTTCCCTTGTTGGGCATTGGCAAAGGGATATAATGAGGTCTGAGCTCCATTTTAATTCTGTCTTTCTCTGGCCTTATCTGTCTTATTCATATGACTTCTATATCTCCCTGTGTTTGTTTCCTGTCTACGAAGAGCAACAACAACAGCTACAACAACAACACAACAGCTACAACAATAACTCTAGCGAATGTCACCCAGCTTGCTGTGTGAGCCAGGACTGTGCAAGCCAGTTCACACGCATGATCTCATTTAACACTCAACAAAACCCCATGTATGAGACCTTATCACCACCTCCAATTTATAGATCAGGAAACTGAGGCATAAAGATGTTAAGTCAAGTGTTCCAGTCAATCTCCAAGTGTATGCGAATGCTCCAGGATGGGGGACTGACTCCGATTGAGGGGCAGCTGAAGACATGCATCCCTGGGGGGTGAGGCCTCTTGCGCTGGAGGGTTTTACGTAGTGTTAGCTGTGGGGTAGAGGCACAGGGGTCCACTCCCCACCATGCCCCCCTGCCCCTGCCTCAGCTCTGTCTGCTGGGATGCTGACCTCTGAGGCTGGAGGGAGCTGGCCCCACACCTGGGTCTGTAGTGAATGTACCAGAGCTTGGCTTTTCTCAGCTGCTAACTGGATCCCCTTCTTTCCACCCCTACACTTCCTGGCCCTGGGATGGCCCTCCAGGCCCCAGAGCCCAATCCCAACTTTTCCAACCTTCCCTTGCCCACTTCTCTGTAGCGTACCACCTGTAGTTTGAGGGGCCCCTTGCTGCTCCCCGACATGCCTCACGGCTCCACACATTTTGGCCTTTGCCCACGTTATTTGTCTCTGCCTGGAATAATGATTTACTTTTTAGTTATAATCTCTGCCAGGTGAAAGCCGTGAACTAAACTGCCACCTCCTCCATGCTGACTTTCTGGATTTCTCTGTTGAATGTGCTCTCTTCCTTCTTTTGACTCTTGTAACCCTACTAAAATCTGGATTTTATTCTTCTTTAAATTATAAGTTAGGTGTGCATATAGCATCCCCACCCCCACACATAGCTGGTAAGTAGTGGGGAGAGTTAGAAATCTAACCCAGCTCTGCTGTCTAATAACTGGGTGATGTAGAGTGTGGAGTTTGCCTATCTGAAGGTTAAGATGGGGAAAAACAACATTCATTCCCCAGTTGTAAGGATTATATTAATTAATGCCTGTGAATTAATTACCAGCACATACCTGCAGCAGATGCTCAGGAATCAAGTTACCTGCCTGGAATAGCTATCTATTTACTTTCCCCTATGAGGAATATGATCCCCTGTGTGGTTGAATCTCCTGTGAGGTTAGATGATGACACATACATTGACATACAATATTCGTACATCTTTATGAGGTACAGTATATTATAATGTGATACATGTATACAACGTGTAATGATCAAATCAGGGTAATTAACCATTTCAAACTCTTCAAATCATTTGCAACATCCCCATTTTACAGAGAGGAGCACCAAGGCTTAAAGAGGTTAAACAGTTCACCTGCCGTCTATCTTATTTATTAGTACTGAAGATTGAATCTAGGGGCATTCTACCTCTGGGCTACATTCTCAACCCTTTTAATTATTTTTAAATTTGAAATAGGGTCTTGCTAAGTTTCTGAGGCTGGTCTTAAACCTGTGATCCTCCTGTCTCAGCCTCCCAAGTATTGGGGTTACAGGTGTGCGCCATTGTTACCGGCTTGCTGTCTCATTTTCCCAATAAGTTGAAGAGCTAGAATTTGAACACCTGGAGCTCAATTCCAGAAGCCGAGATGAAAGTGAGCCTCAGATATCCAGTGTCTCAGGGAGGGCTGTAGAAATTCAGAAAACACTCATTTCGTGATTCCTATGCCAGGGCTGTGTCCCCAGTTCTGCCCAGTGGAGCTGAATTGAACAGAAATGAATTCCACTGTGCCAGATACCATGCCCTCCCTGTCTGCTCCCTGCACACTAAAGTAAATTCCCCAAGCTCCAGCTGCTTTGGTGTAGACTTCCAGTGAACTTTGTAGAATGGGAGACTTGGAAGAAGAACTCCAAGAATTTAGGTTATCCTGAGCGTGGCCTCAGGCATGCTCAAGAGAGAGAGAGACTCTGATCTCTGTCTTGCTGAGACAAAACACACACCTCTACTGTTGATCTTTCTGAGTTGAATGGTGGTACGGCCTTATGGCCCATGGAATTGGACGGGTGCCACACAAGGTCATTCTTTGCTTTCTGGGTCTTCAGATTTAGAGCTGGGTTGAGCAGGGAGGAGAAGGCGAACCCCCTAGTTGCAGTCCTGGAGCCCCTCTGGTGTTCATTCTCCTTTGGCATTTGGTAAGATGGATCCTTGATGACCCAGGAGGCAGAGGTCCAGGACTAGCCCATGGCAGTCCCACACAGAGGCCCCAACTAGTGGTGGCAAATCATTGTGTCCAAGGAAGGGAGGTTTATGAGCATGCACCCTGGAATTTCATACTCTAAATCTCAGCTTATCCAAAACTCAGCTCCTTGTCCCCTCACCCTGAACTCCACTCTAGACCTGCTCCTCCTCCTGCATCTCCTTGAACACTCCATCCCCCTCCCAATATGACATCTCTAAACTGGGGTGTCTAGGGAGACTTGCTGTCCTTTCTGGGATCCCATTAGTCAGTTCAGGGCCTCAACTATTCTTTTCTTACCTGGATCATTGTACAACTTTCCATCTAGTGTTATTGCTTCCAATCATCTGTCTCCCCGAGCCAGTCTCCCCAAAGCAGTCACTATGATGACCAAGTCTGAACATTTCTCTCTGCAGCTTAGGGAACTTCTTGGTGGTACCTCATTTATCCCTGGAAAATGCCTGGATATTTTCCAGGCCCTGAAATGTCCTTCATGACCTCCAGCTCCTCCTTTCCCCTCCCTCCCTCCCTCCCTTCCTTCCTTCCTTCCTTCCTTCCTTCCTTCCTTCCTTCCTTCCTTCTTTCTCTTCCTCCCTCCTTTCCTTCTTTCCCCCCTTCTTTCCGTACTGGGGATGGAATCCAGAAGCATTCTACTTCTGAGTTACATCTCCAACCCTTTTTAATTTTTTCATTTTGAAACAGGGTCTCACTAAGTTTCTGAGGGCCTTGCTAAGTTGCTGAGGCTGGACTCAAACTTGTGATCCTCCTGTCTCAGCCTCCCAAGTACTGGGATTACAGGCATGCATCACCATACCCAGCCTGCAGCCTCATCTTTCATTGCCCTGCCCAACCACACACACCAGCCACACTGAGCCACTATAGCTTCCTGGGAAGATCTGCCTGTTTGCACATCTGTATCTTTGAACATGCCTTCCACTCCACCTGAAATGTCCTTCATCCCTGGATTCATCTGGCAAACTCTTACTCATCCTTCAAAATGCTGCCCAAGCTTCACTTCTAGGTGGAGATGTTCATGCTTATCTCTGTGCCATCACGATGCCTGTAATTACCTCTATCAAGGCTTTTACTACTTTGGAATCCAATGCTTTACATTAGGAACATCTCTCCAGGGAATGAAAGCCGCATGAGGGTGTAACTGTGGCTTACAGAAACTACTGTCCCAGGACCTTCACGGCCCTGAGACTTCATAGGTGCTAAATATACTTTGTTGATATAGATGCTTTTCCCAAATTGATGAAGCCGATCTCTTTCATAAAGTGCAACCACCGCAGGGAAGAAAAACAGTCCTCTTACTTGGCGAAAAAATGACTTGTTGTGTCTTAGAACTGTAAAACCCCCGAACAAGCACTTTATTCTTGTTTCGCAGTTACTTTTTCTTTTTTATTGTTCAACCGTGGTCTGGATGAAGTTGCCTGCATTTCATTCATTCCCCAGCTCGGATCATCATCTTGGGGGGATGGGGAGAAGCCACAAACCCTGTATTGCAGTTTGTTTCTTTTCAGAGACATATAGAGAGAGCCTCTGAAGAAGTATTAGTATTGGGGCAGATGCTATTATCTGCATTTTATTAATTAATCCATACATCTACCTGTCTTTCTTCCTTCTCTATGGCCTTCCTCCCAGCAGTGGTGCTCGGTTCTGCTGTTGGTAAATTGGCACAATAAATCTGGCGAGACCACCTCTATTTCTAGCACTTCACTTAACATTTTATCACACGGCTGTGGTCTCAGGATTGAAGTCAGTTAAAAAGATTAATACCATTTAATACCACCCAGAAGGAAGATGCCAGGAATCTGTTTAAGGTCCTGTTACTCATGTCTCCATTTCCTTTGTGCGTGTCTGGTGATAAGCAGAGCCATCCTTTTTAGGTGAATGCTAATATCTACTTAAAATGATTAAGGTAACTAGTTATTTCCTGTAAGAAAATTGCTCGACTGTCATTAACACGGCATTAACACGGCCTCCCTTCCATCTTCAGCACACAGCCTTTTGCCCCCCAGTTGCCTTAAATAAACAGAGAATGATCTCCAGGAGGCTGCGTGCTCCTTCATAAAAGATGAGCTCTGGACAGGTGAGGAAATGGAAAGCGTATCTGAGCAGACCACACAGCTTGTGGAGGCGGCGGTAGGAGGGATGGCTGGCTTTCTTCCATGCTGTAAGCTCAGCCCTCCTGACCTGCCATGGGGGCTGCAGGAGGAATTAACATAACTGCCATTATTTCTGGGTTGCCTGAGCACTATGAATGGAATCCATGATTCTTCAATGCTCCCAAACCTTTGGACCTGTAGTTCTAAAATTTTCTCTCACCAGGAACATGCATGATATTCACGTGTGGACACACTCCCACGGGGACACCCTGCTTTGGAGGAGGAACGGAACATATCTTGCAGGGACATGATACTGTGACCATTGGTAATGGGAAGTCAGTAATGGCTGACTATTGAGGTAGTTTCTGCACAAATAATATGGACCAGGGTTACCTAAAGTGGAGCCGGTGAGCATGCGCATACAGGCTTTTGTCCTGGTACCCATTTTCAGTTCTTTTGGGTATATGCCGAGGGCAGAATTGCCGGTTTCTACGGGAATTCTATGTTTAACTTCTTGAGGAACTGCCAAATGGTTTTCCTGTATTTCTAAAGTGAGCACTTACCTGTGGCGGGAACTGAGCTAAATATTCTGGAGCTAGTGCACTTGGATGGCAGACTTGTAGAGACAGGAGGAGACCAGGGGACTGAAGGAGTCTTTGGGAATCTGCCACCATTGCCTCCCTTGTGTGCTGGCTGGCCCTCCTCACTCTCTCCACCCCACCTTGAGTGGTGGAGGGCGGGGACATCACTTGGGAACTGAGTAGAAATGCAGAATCTAGGACCCCACCCAACCAATGCAGCAGTGTTTCAGAAGCCCTCCTGGTGATTCTGAGGATCACTTAAGATGGCGGAGTGCTGGGACTGAGGAAGGTGCAGGGTCACCGCCCTCCCCCCACTTTTGCTCACATCAGAAAATGTATCAGCAAGTCGGGTGGGGTGTAGTAGTGCATGCCTGTAATCCCAGAGCTTGGGAGGCTGAGACAAGAGGATCACCAATTGGAGGCCAGCTTCAGCGATTTAGTAAGACTCTCAGCAACTTAATGAGACCCTGTTTCAAAATAAAAAGTAAAATGGGGCTGAGAGTGTAGGTTGGAGGTAGAACACTCTTGGGTTCTATTCCTAGTACCACAGAAAAAGAAAAAAAGGGATGAATGATTGAAAGAAAGCCCGTCAGCTGCGAGATAAAGCTTCATGGACAGATTTCAATCCACTCCATTTTACAGAAAATTAATCATGTGCAATGCACCTCACTTCTAGGAAGGTGTGTGCTTCCTATGTCACATACAGCAACAATACCCTGCTGTTCCGGGCCGTCCTGTGTGCAGAGTCGCCTGGGTCCCATGCCGTGTCAAGGGCTCTCCATTTGTCGGAGAGGGACTTTTCCAGGGTCTTCTTAGTAGTTTCACAGACTGGACTCTTCTTAGCACCCATGTCAGCCTGCAGGTGTGATGAGCGGCCTCCCTCAGAGTCAGTCCACTACCACTGCTGAGCCCTCCACGGCTCCCTGGCAGCCAAGAGCAGCCGCGGCAGTTGACATTGGTATTTGTTTTTAGCTCTTCACATTTCTGTTGGTCAAGGGGGGGAAAGGGGCAATGTCATAGCACATTGAAAGACAACACATTTTGTTGTCAAGTAGAGTGGGGTTCAAATCCTGGTACTGCCACCTGAGCCTGAATATGATTGTTAATTCTGCAAATCTTCAAAATGGGTTAATCATGTCTAATATATGGAATAATATTTGCCCAATAAATGGTAGTTATTATCTGGGCGTGGTGGCACACACTTGTAATCCCAGTACTTGGTAGGCTGAGACCGAAGGATCCCGGTTTGCGGCCAGCCTCAGCTACTTAGTGAAGCACTCCACAACTTAGTGAGACCCTGTTTCAAAATAAAGAATAAAAAATAGGAGCTAGGGGTGTAGCTCGGAGGTAGAATCCCCTTGGTTCAATCCCTAGTACCGCAAAAAAAAAAAAAAAAAAAGGTAGTTATTAATTGTTGCTGATGATGTGTGGAAATCTCTCCATGGTCCTTTCCCCCTTCTCTCTCAGCCCATTTTAATGATAAAAAAAAAAAAGAAACGCATGAAAAGAATCAGGTTAGGTGGGGTAGAGAAGGTGAGAGAGAGAGAGATTGAGAAAGAGAGAACAAGGTTACAAATTCCTGAAGTCTTCTTGAATGACTTTAGCTCTGTGGTCTTTTTCCTCTCTAAATGTTTATCATCTCAGTACACTATCTCACGAACAACTTAACTCAGTGCTTGGCATAGAATAAGTGCTCAATTTAAAAATATACAAAAATAAACCCCACTTTCTCACCCTGCACAAGAGTCAACTCAAGGTGGATCAAAGACCTGGAAGTTAGGCCAGAGACCTTGCACCTACTTGAAGAGGGCATAGGACCAACACTTGAACACATAGGCACAGGTAAAAATTTTCTCAACAAGACCTCAAAAGCACAAGCAACCCTCAGGAAGATCAATACATGGGATTGCAT
>PVLC010049800.1:0-10314 GCA_004027655.1 Graphiurus murinus | reverse complement strand
GGCCGCGAACCCGGATCCTCCGGTCTCAGCCTCCCGAATGCTGGGATTACAAGCGTGCGCCACCACGCCCGGCTCTATACCTCAATTTTAAGTTTTTCTTTAAAAAAAAAAAAAATCCTAAAATGGGCGTGGTGGCGCACGCTTGTAATCCCAGCATTTAGGAGGCTGAGACTGGAGGATCCGGGTTTGTGGCCAGCCTCAGCTACTTAGTGAGGCACTCCGAAACTTAGTGAGACCCGGTTCCAAAATAAAGAATAAAAAATAGGGCTGGGAGCCGGGCGTGGTGGTGCACGCTTGTAATCCCAGTACTTGGGAGGCTGAGACCGGAGGATCCGGGTTCGCGGCCAGCCTCAGCTCCCTAGTGAGGCACTCCACAACTTAGCAAGACCCGGTTTCAAAATAAAAGAATAAGAAGAGCCGGGCTGGCTCGGTCTGCGCCAGACGTCGCCGGAGTCGCCGCGGTTTCCTGCTTCAACAGTGCTTGGACGGAACCCCGCGCTCGACCCCGCCCCCCAGCCCCGGCCAGCCGCTCAGAGTCGGCAGCCCTCCGCCGCCTCCTCGCCTCGCCCTCGGACCGCCGCCGCCGCCGCGCCTCCGGACCGCCGCCGCGCCTCTCCTCAGCCGCCCAGCCCTCCGCCGCCTCCTCGCCTCGCCCTCGGACCGCCGCCGCGCCCTCGGACCGCCGCCGCGCCTCTCCTCAGCCGCCCGCCATGACGACCTCGTCCCCTTCGCAGGTGCGCCAGAACTACCACCAGGACTCCGAGGCCGCCATCAACCGCCAGATCAACCTGGAGCTCTACGCCTCCTATGTCTACCTGTCCATGTCTTACTACTTTGACCGCGATGATGTGGCTTTGAAGAACTTTGCCAAATACTTTCTTCACCAATCTCAAGAGGAAAGGGAACATGCCGAGAAACTGATGAAGCTGCAGAACCAGCGAGGTGGTCGCATCTTCCTTCAGGATATCAAGAAACCAGACCGTGACGACTGGGAGAGCGGGCTGAATGCAATGGAGTGTGCATTGCACTTGGGAAAAAGTGTGAATCAGTCACTGCTGGAGCTGCACAAAGTGGCCACTGACAAAAATGACCCCCACTTGTGCGACTTCATTGAGACTCACTACCTGAACGAGCAAGTGAAATCCATCAAAGAGTTGGACGACCATGTAACCAACTTGCGCAAGATGGGGGCTCCGGAGTCTGGCATGGCAGAGTATCTCTTTGACAAGCACACCCTGGGAGACAGTGGTAACGAGAGCTGATCCTGAGGCTGACTCCCCTGGTCACCAAGGCAGTGCATGCGTGTTGGGGTTTCCTTTACCTTTTCTATAAGTTGTACCAAAACATCCACCTGAGTTCTTTTATTTGTACCATTCCTTCAAATAAAGAAATTTGGTACGCAACTTAGTGAGACTCGGTTTCAAAATAAAGAATAAAAAAAATAGGGCTGGGGGTATAGCTCGGAGGTAGAATGCCCCTGAGTTCAATCCCCCAGTACCGCAAAAAAAAAAAAAAAAAAAAATTTGGTACCTAAATAAATAAATAAATAAATAAATAAAAGAATAAAAATAGGGCTGGGGGTGTAGTTCGGAGGTAGAATGCCCCTGAGTTCAATCCCCAGTACCACAAAAAAAAAAATCCTAGCCGGGCATGGTGGCGCACGATTGTAAGCCCAGTACTTGGGAGGCTGAGGCAGGAGGATGGCAGGTTCATGGCCAGCCTCAGCTACTTAGTGAGACCCTGTTTCCAAATAAAGAATTAAAAATAGGGCTGGGGGTATAGCTCAGTGGTAGATTGCCCCTGGGTTCCATCCCTAGTATTGCAAAAAATTAAAATTAAAATTAAAAATTAAAAAATCCTATCATTTGGAGAGGCCTTGGACTTGAACTGGAGATGTGTAGTGTACTGTGAAAGTCAACACCAGAGAGGGAAACTTCTGGTGGATACCATCTGTGTTTCTGCAGTGTGACAAAAGAGATTTACACGTGCACTCTATAATCCCACTACTTGGGAGGCTGAGACAGGAGAATCACAGGTTCAAGGACAGCCTCAGCAATATAGCAAGACTCTCAGCAACCTAGTGAGACTGTTTCTTTTTTTTTTTTTTTTTTTTTTTTTTTGCGGTACTGGGGATTGAACTCAGGGGCATTCTACCTCCGAGCTACACCCCCAGCCCTATTTTTAATTCTTTATTTTGAAACCGAGTCTCACTAAGTTGCGGAGTGCCTCACTAGGTAGCTGAGGCTGGCCGCGAACCCGGATCCTCTGGTCTCAGCCTCCCAAATGCTGGGATTACAAGCGTGCGCCACCACGCCCGGCAGACTGTTTCAAAATAAAAAAAAAAAAACAGCTACCTAATGAGGCACTCCACAACTTAGTGAGACCCTGTTTCAAAATAAAGAATAAAAAATAGAACTGGGGGGTATAGCTCGGAGGTAGAATGCCCCTGGGTTCAATCCCCAGTACCGCAAAAATAAATAAATAAATAAATAAATAGGGCTTGGAGGTCGAATGTCCCTGGGTTCAACCCCTAGTACAAGGAAGGGAGGGAGGGAGGGAGGCAGGAAGGGGCTTGCAAGTGCTCCTGTTCATGTTTGGCTTTATAGGGGGGCTCGACCGTGAACTCTGTGTACTTCGTTCTCAAGAGTCAGTCACCTGCCAGTTCAGCCTTGTATGCCTTTGGGTTATTGAGGCAGCGTACACAATCGAATGTGGATTAAGAGAAGCATTGGCCGATTTCCACCGATTCCACCTGTGAGCTGTTGTCATGAAACTTTTCAGTTTAATCATTATTTGAGTTTAATATAAACAGTAATCTGATCTAATTAAGTGATTACACAGCATCAGATTTGGCAGATAGAGAGCCAAACACACCATTGTGTTGTGTGTGTGTGTGTGTGTGTGTGTGTGTGTTTTACTGGGAAGTGAATCCAGGGATGTTCTGCTTCTGATCTACACCCCCAGTCCTATTTTATTTTTTATTTTTTGAAACAGGGTCTCACTAAGTTACTACGTGCTGGCCTAAAACCTGCAATCCTCCTTTCTCAGCCTCCTATGTACTGGGATTGCAGGCAAGCACCAACACATGCAGCCCGTTGTGCTTTCTTTGGGAAAAAAAAATCCGGAAGGGAATAAGACTCAAAAGAGAGCCAGGCATAGTGGTGCACACCTGTAATTCCAGTCCTTGGGAGGCTGAGACAGGAGTATTGCAGGTTCATAGCCAGACTCAGCAACTTAGTGAGGCTCTCCACAACTTAGCAAGACCCTGTTTCAAAATAAAAAAATTAAATAGAGCTGAGGGTGTAGCTCTGAAGTAGAATGCCCCTGGGTTCAATCCCTAGCATCATTAAAAAAAAAAATCCTAGCTGGGCATGGTGGTGCACACATTTGTAATCCCAGTACTTGGGAGGCTGAGACAGGATCACAGGTTCATAGCCAGCATCAGCAGTTTGTGAGGCCCTCCACAACTTAGTGAGACCCTGTTTCAAAATAGGGAATAAAATAGGGCTGGGGGTATAGCTTGGAGGTAGAATGCTCCTGGGTTCAATTCCCGGTACCACAGAAAAAAAAAAAATCCTAGGCATGAGATTTGTGGGTTCGAAGGTAGATGTGTATGTATGTATATATACTTGAACTAACAAAAAGTTCTTGTACATTTCACACTCCCACCAGCAGTTCCAGAAAATTCCAGTTGCTCTACGTCCTTGCCAATGATTGGCATTGTCAGTTTTTTTTTTAACTTTAGTTATCATAGTGCTATCTTAATTGGGCTTCAATTCTATTTGCATGATAACTAATGGTGCTAAGCACCTTTCCATGTGCTTCTCGGACATTCCTGAATCTTTCATGAAGTGATTGTTTCTAATGCCTTGATCTGCCATTTTTTATAGCCAGCTTTTATCCCCCTTATCTAAGTTTGCTGCCTATGAGAGTTCTGTGGGAAAAAAAAAACAGAGCAATTCGAGCAGTATATTTAGTCAAACATATATATATATATATATGTTAAAAAGCAAACACCCACCAGGCATGGTGACATACCTGTAATCCCAGTACTTAGAAAACTGAGACAGGAGGATCACAGGTTCGCGGCCAGCCTCAGCAACCTAGCGAGACCTTATTTCAAAAAACAAAAAATAAGCCAGGTGTGGTGGTGCACACCTGTAATCTCAGTACTTGGGAGGTTGAGACAGGAGGATCGCAGGTTCAAGAACAGCCTCAGGAAGTAGTGAGACTCTCAACCTAGTGAAACCCTGTTTCCAAATAAGAAATAAAATTGGGCTGGGGGTGTAGCTCGAGTGTAGAATACCTCTGGGTTCAATCCCCAGTATCACAATAAAATAAAATAAAAAATAAAAAGTGCTGGGGGTGTAGCTTCAAGGCAGAATGCTCGTGGGTTCAATCCCTGGCACCACACACATACTCAAAAAGGCTACCTCACAAGTTCTGAGGATCCTGTAAAACGTCAGGATAGGTCTAGAAGTTAAAAAACAACCAAAACAAAAACCAAGCACTAAAATATCACATTACTGTTTCTTCTTAGTCCAATTTAAATGTCACTTTTAAGTTCTCTAATGTTCCATGGAACAGGGAAGCTACTGACCAAATTCTTCTGACTTATGTTTAAAAATTGTCACCTCCCCCCCCCAAAAAAATGTTAGCTTTGCAAAGCCAACCACAAGCTGACATACAAAAAGAAATGAGAACTAAGCAATTTACAGTGTTAAAAATAGAAATTAGAACGAGTAACAGTATTACCCGTTTCCTGGAATTTTCATATTTGTTTCTTTCAGAAGCTCAAATATGAAAAATATTTAGGCTGTTAATTTTTTTTTCACTACTGGGGACTGAACTCAGGGGCATTCTACCTCCGAGCTACACCACCAGCCCTATTTTTTAGTCTTTATTTTATTTTATTTTTTGCGGTACTGGGGATGGAACACAAGGGCATTCTACCTCCGAGCTACATCTCCAGCCCTAATTTTTATTCTTTATTTTGAAACAAGTCTCACTACATTGCAGAGGGCCTCACTAAGTAGCTGACGCTGGCCTCGAACCTGCGATCCGCCTGTCTCAACCTCCCAAGTACTGGGATTACAAGCATGCGCCACCACGTCCAGCTTGTTAAATTTTTTTTTAGATGATTGATTTTCTGAATTTCCATTATTTCCAATTCGTGTGTGTGTGTGTGTGTGTGTGTGTGTGTGTGTATGTTGTTCTGGGGATTGAACCCAGGGGCATTCTGCCTCTGAGCTACACCCCCAGTCCTATTTTATTTTTTTATTTTGAAATAGGGTCTCACTAAGTTGCTGAGAGTCTTACTACATTGCTGAGGCTGGCCTCGAACCTGCTGTCTTCTTGTTTCAGCCTCCCAAGTTACTGGAATTATATTTGTGTGCCACCACACCCAGCTTGTAATAATTCTTTATGGGTGTTCATTCTAAAAAAATTGGCAAAGTTTTTGTTTTTCTACCTAATTAGTTCTACATTTAATATTCCATATCAAGCCGCGTTTTGTTTCTGTTAGGGCTATAGAGCTATATATTTCTGTTTTCTGAAAGTATAAATAAAAGCAGAATTTTCCCCACAAAGTTTGCTGTAGAGTTTCAGAATTTCAAGTTTGTTGTTTTACAAAGCAAATAAAACTAAATATATGTAATTTGAATACTTTTGAGTTATTCACTTAATAAACACAGTTCTACAATTACATGTAATTCACAGGGCCATTCTACCTCTGAGTTACACCCCTAGCCTTATTTTTTGTATTTGGAAATAGGGTCTTACCAAGTTGCTGATGGCCTCACTAAGATGCTGAGACTGGCCTCTAACCTGTGATCCTCCTGACTCAGTCTCCCAAGCACTAGGATTATAGGGGTGCATCACCACGCCCAGCTCCACTTCCTTATTTTTATTCAACACCCCCACAACTGCACCTGAAGCTACCACCACACTCCCTGAATCATTCTAGTGTCCCATACACACACACACACACACACACACACACACACACACACACACACAATTATCCTCACAGTATCACCAACTTTGGAAATCTATGCACTAAGGCCTCAAAGACCCTGTGAGTTTGTATTTTGTTTTCTTTTCCATCTTTCTTAATTTGGGTGAGAAGTAAATTCTGGCTCCCATTTCCATAGTTTCTCCAGTAATTAACATGGTCAAAGAGTTGAGAAGTGGCATTTTCTCAGTGCCTGTCACAGAGGCTAGTTGACCTCTTAAAATACCTTTCCTCATAGAATCCACACAAGCGCTGCTTGCAAACTCCTATATAAAATATAGGACTGGGAGCATAGCCCAGAGGTAGGATGCCCCTGGCTTCAATCTCTAGTACCACAAAAAAAAAAAAAAAAATAGCCAGATAGCAGCCTGGTCATTGTCTCTGCCACCTTAAACAGTCTCTGTCACTTTTCCTGCTCAATTCCTAGCCTAGTAAATGGAGGGGGGAAACTTTCCTTTTATTTATGCATTCCATATATCTATGGGGAGGCGGGGGGGAGTACTGGCAACAGAACTCAGGGGCATTCTATCGCCAAGCTACACCCTCGGACCTATTTATTTATTTATTTATTTATTTATTTATTTATTTTTTTTTGCGGTACTGGGGATTGAACTCAGGGGCGTTCTACCTCTGAGCTACACCCCCAGCCCTATTTTTGTATTCTTTATTTTGAAACAGGGTCTCACTAAGTTGCGGAGTGCCTCACTAAGTAGCTGAGGCTGGCCGCAAACCCGGATCCTCCGGTCTCAGCCTCCCGAATGCTGGGTATTTATTTATTTATTTATTTATTTATTTATTTGCGGTACTGGGGATTGAACCCAGGGGCATTCTACCTCCAAGCTACACCCCCAGCCCTATTTTTTATTCTTTATTTTGAAACAAGGTCTCCCTAAGTTGCGGAGAGCCTCACTAGGTAGCTGAGACTGGCCGAGAACCCGGATCCTCTGGTCTCAGCCTCCCAAGTACTGGGATTACAAGAGTGCGCTATCATGCCCAGGTCTATATTTTGTTTTATTTTATTTTTTGTGGTACTGGGGATGGAACCTAGGAGCAGTCTACCTCCAAGCTACATCCCCAGTCATATTTTTTTTTTTATTTTTTTTTTTTTGTACTGGGGATTGAACTCAGAGACATTCTACCTCCGAGCTACACCCCCAGCCCTATTTTTTTTTATTCTTTATTTTGAAACCGAGTCTCACTAAGTTGCGGAGTGCCTCACTAGGTAGCTGAGGCTGGCCGCGAACCCGGATCCTCCGGTCTCAGCCTCCCGAATGCTGGGATTACAAGCGTGCGCCACCACGCCCGGCTCCCAGTCATATTTTTTATACTTTATTTTGAAACAGGGTCTCACTAAGTTCCGGAGGGCCTCACTAAGTAGCTGACACTGGCCATGAACCTGGATCCTCCTGTCTCAGCCTCCCAAGTACTGAGATTACAAGTGTGTGCCATCACGTCCGGCTTTTATTTTTTGTGTTGAAACAGGATCTCACTAAGTTGCTGAGTCTCGCTATGTTGCCGAGGGTGGTCTCAGACCTACAATCCTCCCACCTCAGCCTCCCAAGTACTGTGATTACAGGCATGTGCCACCATGCTCAACTTCCATTAATGTTAAGTATATGCTATGGAACGGTACCACACTATATACTAATATACTATATATATACACTATATATAGTAAAGAAGACATAAATGGTCCTAATATTTGGGCACTTCCATTCTAGCCAAGGATACTGACCAAAGTAAATAAACAAGTCAAGAGAAAATTCAAGAATTCAAGAGCATGGGGTAGAGCTCATTGGCAGAGTGCTTACCTAGGCTGTACGAGGCTTTAGGTTTGATCCCCAGCACCACAAAAGAGAGAGAAAATTCATACAGTGTGATAAGCACTAGAAAGAAAGCAGAATGTTATATTAATCTAGAAAGTAACAGGGAAGAGGGTCAACTTAGACTGAGTAGATGACAAAGGTCTCCCTGCGAACATGACATTTAAGCTAAGACTTGAAGGAAGAGAAGAAGGGGGTGGGGTCAGGGGTTGTGGAGAGGCTGAAAAAGAACAGTAAATTCAAAGGCCCTGAGGCGGAGCAAAAAAATTGGCAAGTTCAGTGAATTGAAAGAAGTCCAGAAAAGTTCTTGGTGCACAGTGAACAAAAGAAAATTTTATATGAAATGCACCTGAGACTTAAGCAAGACTCCAATCATGTGGCCAGTTGTGGTGGTGCACAACCTGTAATCCCAGTACTTGAGAGGCTGAGACAGGAGGACCACAGGTTCAAAGACAGTCTCAGCAAGTAGTGAGATTCTCAGCAACCTAACGAGACCCTGTTTCAAAATAAAAATAAAAAACAAGGCTAGGGGTGTAACTTGGAGGTAGAATGCCCCTGGGTTCAATCCCCAGTACCACAAAAAAAAAAAAAAGCCAACCATGTGAAACCTTAGAGACTGAGTTTGCATGGTATTCATAATAAATGAGAAAAAAATGAAGAGCTGAAAGAGGGAAACAAAATCATCACCAGGCATGGTAGTGCACACCTATAATCCCAGTCCTTGGAAGGCTGACACAGGAAGATGGCAGGTTCTAGGACAGCCTGAGCAAGTAGTGAGACTCTCAGCAACATTGCAAGCCCCTGATTCAAAATAAAATTTAAAAGGGGAATGGGAGCTGGCTGTGTTGGCACACACCTGTAATGCCAGTACTTGGAAGGCTGAGACAGGAGGATCACAGGTTCAAGGCCAGCCTCAGCAACTGAGCGAGGCCCTCCGCAACTTAGTGAGACCCTGTTTCCAAATAAAAAATTAAAAGGAGGGCTGGTGTAGCTCAGAGGTGGACTTCTCTTGGTTCAATCCCCTATAACACACACACACACACACACACACACACACACACACACACACACACGAAGGAAATTGGAATGGTCAAGGGTAGTAGTGTGGTCAGTTGAAAGGTAATGGTAATGGTAGCTGGGACCAGGCTGGTAGCCATGAAGATGTAAAGAATTGGAGGGGCCTGTAAACCTAATACGTGGGAGGCTGAGACTAGAGGACTGCTGGTTTGGGGACAGTCTCAGCAACTTAGTGAGACCCCAGCAACTTAGCAAGACCCTATTTCCAAATAAAAAATAAAATAGGACTGAGGGTGTAGCTCGGAGGTAGACTGCCTCTAAGTTCAATCCCCAGCACCAAAAAATAATTAAAAAAAGAATTGGAGGTAGCCAAGATATATTTCAGAAGTAGGACTTTTAAATTATCTTAAAGTCGGGTGTGGTGGCACACGCTTGTAATCCCAGCATTTGGGAGGCTGAGACCAGAGAATCCGGGTTCGTGGCCAGCCTCAGCTACCTAGTGAGGCACTCCACAACTTAGTGAGACCCTGTTTCCAAAAATAAAGAATAAGCTGGGTATGGTGGCACATGCTTGTAATCCCAGCATTTGGGAGACTGAGACGGGAGGATCCAGGTTTGAGGCCAGCCTCAGCTGCCTAGTGAGGCACTCTGCAACGTAGTGAGACCCTGTTTCAAAAATAAAGAATAAAAAATAGGGCTGGGGGTATAGCTCGGAGATAGAGTGCCCCTGAGTTCAATCTCCAGTACTGCAATAAATAAATAAATAAATTATCTTAAGCCGAGCATGGTGGTGCGCACCTGTAATTCCAGTACTTGGGAGGCTGAGACCAGAGGATCCGGGTTCGAGGTCAGCCTCAGCTACTTAGTGAGGACCTCTGCAACTTAGTGAGACTCTGTTTCAAAATAAAGAATAAAAAATAGGACTGGGGGTGTAGCTCAGAGGTAGACTGCCCTTGGGCTCAATCCCTAGTACTGCAAAAAATGAATAAATAAATAACTTTAAAAATGCACTTATGGCAGAGGACCCAGTGAGGAGGGCAACAAGAGTTATGCGCATGCATTTTTCTGACACTTTGTACCCCAATGTGATGTAAAATTACAATGCACCCAATTTTTAAAAATCCACTTTTACCAAATAGTAATTGATGCATTTGTTTTTTGTTTTGGGGTGTTTTTGTTTGTTTGTTTGGTTGGTTGGTTGGTTGGTTTGGGTTTTTGTTTTTTGTTTTTTGTTTTTTTTTGCAGTACTGGGGTTGAACTCAGGGGCATTCTACCTCCGAGCTACATCCCCAGCCCCTTTTTTTTTTTTTTTTTTTTTTTTTTTTTTTTTTTTTTTTTTTTTTTTTTTTTTTTTTTTTTTTTTTTTTTTTTTTTTTTTTTTTTTTTTTTTTTTTTTTTTTTTTTTTTTTTTTTTTTTTTTTTTTTTTTTTTTTTTTTTTTTTTTTTTTTTTTTTTTTTTTT
>PVLC010049799.1:0-10314 GCA_004027655.1 Graphiurus murinus | reverse complement strand
GCATTCCGGAGGCTGAGACCAGAGGATCCGGGTTTGCGGCCAGCCTCAGCTACCTAGTGAGGCACTCCACAACTTAGTGAGACTCGGTTTCAAAATAAAGGATAAAAAAAAAAATAGGGCTGGGAGTGTAGCTCGGAGGTAGAATGCCCCTGAGTTCAATCCCCAGTACCGCAAAAAAAAAAAAAAACATAAAATATATGCAAGAAAGACAGGCAATACTTAGAATTAGAAAAAATTAGAAAAACAATTACTAAAATGAGGATAATATATACTTACTGGAAAAAAGAATAAAACAACATATAAATAAAAAATAAAAATCACTGATAATTTGTCAACTCAGAAATAGTCATATATTTTTGCTGTATTTTCTTCTGTTAGCAAATAAACATAAACTGGGCATGGTGGTGCACGCTTGTAATCCCAGTACTTGAGAGGCTGAGACAGGAGAATCGCAGGTTTGTGGCCAACCTCAGCAACTTAGCAAGACTCTCAGCAACCCAATGAGACCCTGTTTCAAAACAAAAAATAAAAAGGGCTGGGGATATAGTTCGGAGGTAGAATATCCCTGGGTTCAATCACCAGTACAAAACACAAAAATTGAGTTGGGCATGATGGCACACAACTATAATCCCAGTACTTGGGAGGCTGAGACAGGATAGTGGAAGGTTTAAGGATAGCCTCGTCCACTTAGCAAGAGTCTCAGCAACCTAGCAAGACACTGTTTCAAAACAAAACGAAAAGCCGGGCGTGGTGGCGCACGCTTGTAATCCCAGCATTCGGGAGGCTGAGACCGGAGGATCCGGGTTCGCGGCCAGCTTCAGCTACCTAGTGAGGCACTCCGCAACTTAGTGAGACTCGGTTTCAAAATAAAGAATAAAAAATAGGGCTGGGGGTGTAGCTCGGAGGTAGAATGCCCCTGAGTAGTTCAACCCCCAGTACCGCAAAAAAAAAAAAAAAAAAAAAAAAACGAAAACCGGGGGTGTAGCTCAGAGGTAGATCACCCTGGGTTCAATCCCTAGTACCACACACACAAAAAAATGATGTTGCATGCAAAAACTTAAAACATTATGTCCCCTTTGATCACTCAGTCCCAGTCCCTTCCTCCCTTCCCCAAGAATATATTCATGTGTTAAAATTATTTTCTGAAACAGAAAGAAAGGCATGTTGAAGTCTAAGCCATAATATATGATGCTGTTAGCATCAAAATAGCCATATGCATCTTTAAAAAAAAGAAAAATGATACACTAAAACTCCTTGTACAGTCATTTGTTTAAAATATCTATTATTTCCTTTAATTAATTACTAGGTCAAAGGGTACAAGCCCTTAAAGCCTATATTATTTATTGCCAAACTGCTTCCCAAATTGTATGAACTTGCATTCTTGCCCATCTGCAGCATATGAGAGTGCCTGTCTTGTTGTACCCTTGCCACACAGTATAATTCTAAAAACAGAATATTTTTCAATTCACTTTGATTTTTAAAATATCTGTCATATGGAACATTTTTCCTTTTTCTGCGGAATGGGGTAGGTGCTATGAAATCAAACAATAACAGTGTATCACATCTTAAAAGGATAGGGATAGCTATTCATTAGAGGATGATATATGTACCAGTCATGGCACTTGAATACTCCTTTTGCATATGCTTTTTTTTGGGGGGGGGTAGTGAGGATTGGACCCAAGGGTATCCTACCTCTGAGCTACACCCCCAGCCCCCCCCTTTATTTTTTTATTTTGAAACAGGGTCTTACTAATTTATCACACACTGGCCTCAACTCTGTGATCCTCCTGTCTCAGCCTCCCAAGTACTGGAATTATAGGCATGCACCATCACACCTGGCTTGCATATGCTTCACATGAGGGCACCTGAGAGACAGAGTTCATGGTTCATTCTCCCCATAAGCCACTATGAGGCAAAGTGGTGACGTGACTTCTCTCCCCAACCCTCCCCCCACAGCATACCCAGCACAGGGCTGAATATAAACTGACAAAAACTTGCTAACATAAATATACATATTAATTCAAGAATGTACTCTTCCACCCAGAGAAATATGCTAAATGCAGAGGTCACAACCTGACAGCTTGAGTCTGGGTCCCAGGCCCAGTGATGGGGCAGAAAAGAGCTAACCTTGTTGACAACCTGCTATGAGATGCAAGAGACAAATCAAAGTACTGCCTTGACCCTCAGTGTCTCCATATGGGAATGGAAAGGGGACTATAAAAGAATAACCCAGATGGAGACAAGAAACAGCACTTAGAACTCTCTCTCTTAACTAATACCAGTTCTACCCCTTAGTTCTCCCCAGATATTCAGCTGCGCCAACATACCTGGTCTCTGCTTTTATCCCACTATTCCCACCCTCGCCCCACCACTATGTAGTTGCAGCTCACATGTGTGCAAACCGATTTCTCCTTAGCTCAACAAAAACAGTCTGTAATTTTTTTTTTTTTTTTTTTTTTTTTTTTTTTTTGCGGTACTGGGGATTGAACTCAGGGGCATTCTACCTCCGAGCTACACCCCCAGTCCCATTTTTTATTCTTTATTTGGAAACCGAGTCTCACTAAGTTGCGGAGTGCCTCACTAGGTAGCTGAGGCTGGCCGCGAACCCGGATCCTCCAGTCTCAGCCTCCCGAATGCTGGGATTACAAGCGTGCGCCACCACGCCCGGCTTCAGGCTGTAATTTTTCACAAAGAAATCCACTAAGAAGCTAGGGGGAAAGAATTAAAATAAATGAAATATATACAAAAGCACAGAAGCCTTCTAAACACCCTCAAAGAACTAAAGGCTAGCCACAGAATGGCACTTTACCTGCATGACTTCTCAGCCTTGCAAGTCTGGGCTCCCTTTCTTTTTTTTTTTTTTTGCGGTACTGGGGATTGAACTAAGGGGCATTCTACCTCCAAGCTATACCCCCAGCCCTATTTTTTATTCTTTATTTTGAAACAGGGTCTCACTCAGTTGCGGAGTGCCTCACTAGGTAGCTGAGGCTGGCCTCGAACCCGGATCCTCCTGTCTCAGCCTCCCGAATGCTGGGATTACAAGCGTGCGCCACCACGCCCGGCTATGGGCTCACTTTCTTCTACTTTATCTGACTTGGATACTCAAGCTTCTGAGGTGCTGAGCTTGAGAACCTCTTAGGTAAGCACTGCTGCTTGTCTGGTGGATTCCCACTCCATCCTAGAACTTGCATTGCAGACTTTTTTCCCACTAGGAACTCCCTGGATATCCCCTCTCTAGCCCAGGGATGTTCTGCTTCAATTTGCAAAGCCATTCTGGCTCCTCATTGTGAAGCCTTTTCTTTGTTTGTTTGTTTGTTTGTTTTGGTACTGGTAATTGAATCCAGGGGCAGTCTGCCTCTGAGCTATACCCCCAACCCTTTTTATTTTTTATGTTGAAACAGGTTTATTTTGAAACAAATACTAGGATTACAGATGTGTGCCACCATGCCCAGCTGTGTGAAGCATTTGAATCTCTGTCTGAAATATTCTTAACCTCAGCTGCAGACTGCACAATACTAAGCCGGTCACTGCTTCCTTTACCTCTCCTAGAATTCACAGTGGTTCCTGGCACCATCAATGCACCTCTCACCTTTTGTATTCTCCTAAAGCAGGAATTCTCTTGGCCAGGGGCTCCCATGTATATGCTTTAGAAGGTCTAAGAATCCCTGAAATTACATCCAAACTTGTATGTATGTGCATGTATGTAGGAATATTTTATGGGGGAAACGGTTTATAACTTTTGTCAAGAAAACAAATGTGTTGGTGACACCTCCCACATCCCCCCCAGAAAAAACATTAAAAAATCCTCAAAAGCTAAGAGTGAGTCAGGCGTGGTGGCACATACTTGTAATTCTAGTACTTGGGAGGCTGAGACAGGAGGATCACAGGTTCAAGACTAGCTTCACTAACTTATTGAGGCCCTCAGCAACTTAGTAAGATCCTGTTTCAAAATAAAAAATTAAAAGGGCTGGAAGTGTAGCTCAGAGGTAGATGTCCCTGGGTTCAATCCTCAATACCAGTAGTAGGGTGGCTGAGACAGGAGAAGCACAGGTTCTAGGACAGCCCCAGCAAGTAGTGAGACTCTCATCGACCTAAAGAGACCCTGTTTCAAAATAAAAATAAAATAGGGCTGAGGGTGTAGCTTGGAGATAGAATGCCTCTGGGTTCCATCCCCGTACCACACACACACACACACACACACACACACACACACACACACACACACAAAATCTTCCTCTAGGGGACAATGTAGTCAGACCTTGGTGACAAATCCTTTCTGCAGTGCAACCCAACAAAGCATATAACTTTAGAATCTTGCTATACCTGCCTTAACAAATTCACAGACTGGTCATGATCTCAGATTCAGGATCTCAGAGGGAAAAGGTTAGAATCATAGATTGTGAATCTGAAACTATTATTATGATCCCATTCCCTTGCTGAACAAGACCACCTGCAGCACAGCTTGTTGGGAGACTCACCTATCTCCATTTCTATGAAAGCTGCTTCATCTGGTAGGGCCCGAGGAATCACTCCAGGGTCACTGAAACTGGTCCTCAACAGTGTCGCCATGGAAAAAAGGAAGAGCATAGCAGCAAATACAGGGATGGCAGGAGACAGCTGAACTGCCAGGTAGCGACACCTGAAGAAAGCAAGGAATTCAACACTTAATTATACCTACCCTATGTTGATCTCCACTTGTTACAAGTTTGTCAATATGGTCTCTGCAACAAAATCAGCAGTAACCCAAGGGCAGGGACCATGCTATTTATTCTCTTGAGTTATTCCAAATACCTAACACATACTTAATTGATCGATGCCACTTATAACATACAAAGATAGTCTTACCCCCAAGCTAACCTATGCCTACTATCAGGCCACTGGGGGTCACATTTCCTCTATCGGACATGGTGACACACGCCTGTAATCCCAGTATACCCGGCTACACTAAATCTTTTAAATATATGATCTCCTCCAATTCTCACACCAAATGTATGAAATAGATTCTCATACCTATTTGATAGATGAAGAAGTTGGAACTCAAAAAAGTCTTGCCTCTTCCAAAAGGCCTATGCTAAATTGCAATAATCTCTCCCTTCTTCACTCCCTACAGCCTTAGTGCAGAGCCCTGTATTACTTCCTAGCTGTTTCTCAGGACGTTATTTACATCTCCCCTGACTGGACTTCATAAGAGCAAGAAATTGGTCTTATTGTGCCAGGAATTATTGGGTTCAAATGCTGGCTCTACCAGCTCCTATTTGGGTAACTTACTTCAATCTCTTTATCTGTAAAAGGAAGATAATCACAGTACTTCATAGGGTCATCATTTGGATCAAATGCAATAATATAAATAAAATGCTTAGAGTGCACATGATACATGGTAAATGCTAAATAAATGTCAGCTATTTACATTATAATCATGATTCAATATGCTTGTTTTTTGCTTTTGCTTTTGTTTTTGTTTTTGTTTTTGCAGTACTAGGGATTGAACTCAGGGGCATTCTACCTTTGAGCTATATCCCCAGCCCTATTTTTTTTTTATTCTTTATTTTGAAACCGGGTCTCACTAAGTTGCGGAGTCAATATGCTTGTTGATCTAAACTGAATTTCAAACCCAGTGAATGGGAATATGTGATAAGAGTTACAACTGACCTATTTTTATCCTTCTCCTCCTGAGACACATTTCTCCTTGATCCTCACTGGAGACAGACTGTAAGTGGATGAGTAAGGAGTAGAGGGAGAGCAGAGAAAGTAATCTAAGGAAAAAGCTTACTTCATCAAGATGGGGAATAAGCATTCTGCAGCTCATTCAGGGCAAATGTTTAACCCCAGGTTGTATATCCACTACAGTTTCTGAACAACCACCATGAGATCCTCCTGCAACCTCCCTGCCACATGCTCAACTGCATGGGGGAATGCAAACCAACTGTTAGGCTAAGCAGTCTGTGATGAAGATGATCATATGCATTGAACCTGGAAAATGATGTTAGTGGCTTTTTTGTTTGCTTGCTTGCTTGATTGTTTCTAACACAATCCTTCGTCTTAACTTGCTTTTTAATGATTTACTTCCTTTTCCTAAAAGCCAAGTGGAGGTAGGGATTGAGAACTGAAGGATCTGGTAGCTGAATTCAGGGTAATTAAGATTCATGCATATCACTAGCTTGTGGATTACCTTCCTTTCTATTGCTCCCCTTCACAGGTACGCATAAACAAAAAGTGAATTCAGAAATGAAAATGGTCACCACTTATCAGGGACCCAAAGGATACAGAAGCATAAGACTTTATTTCATGAACAAGCTAAGTGAAATCACCACACCAACAGAAAATAGCCATCTTCCTAGTCATTGCCCATGCCTAAAATTACTCCTGAAAACAAAGTAATGTCTCAAACTGCTCTGAGTATATAGTCTCCAATCAAAAGCTGGTAAAAAAAAAATCAGAGCTATCTGATTAGTCACCAAAGGAAGTTTATTTCACTTTATTAAAAGGACATGATGGAGCCGGGCTTGGTGGCGCGCTTGTAATCTCAGTCCTGGAAGGCTGAGACCAGAGGATCCGGGTTTGCAGCCAGCCTCAGCTACTTAGTGAGGCTCTCCGTAACTTAGTGAGACCCTGTTTCAAAATAAAGAATAAAAAATAGGACTGAGGGTGTAACTCGGAGATAGAATACCCCTGGGTTCAATCCTCAGTACTGCAAAAATGAAAGAAAGAAAAATAAAAAGGACATAATTCACTGTGATCCCAATACTTGGGAGGCTGAGACAGAAGGATTGCAGGGTCACAGCCAGCCTCAGCAACTAAAAAGGGCTAGGGGTGCAACTCAGTGGTAGAATGCCACTGGGTTCAATCCCCAGTACCACAAAAAAGGGGAAATGATACAGAGCAGTAGAATAACCACCCCCAAATTCAAAATTAACACTGCCCCCTGCACAAGAGGACCCAAGCTTAACTAAGCCCAACACCTGCTTGTAGACCAGACAAAGGACAACTTAGACTTGAATTATGCTATGCCATCAAGGAGAAAGGTCTCTGTAATCTCCACATAGACTATCTTCTGCACCTGCTACAACAATCCACTCTGTGTCAACAAGTAGACAAGAGGCCCATTGTATTGTTCTCCTCGAGATGAGGCTACTGGCAGTCAGTTGTCTCTAGTGAGTGGGTATGGCTGGGAAGGCAGATGTGGGACCAGCAGGACTTTCTATTCTAAGTAAAAGAAAACTTTGAGAGCCAGTCGCAATTCTAAACTACAATCCAACAGTGTCTGTCTTCAAAAGTTCTGATTTAAAAAAAAAATACCCTCTAAGATAGATATGATGGCAGTACCTGTAATCCCAGCTACTTAGGAGGCTGAGGTGGGAGGATCACTTGAGTTCATGAAATCAAGACCAGCCTGAACACTTATGCATTCTACCACTCATCGTACGCCTTGTGATCAATGCCTTTGTTAGTATACGAGCAGATTTACATGGAATAAAAATGCAAGCACTGCCTCGCACAGGGCCTGGTAGTCAATGACGGGTTCGATTTTCTCAGGGCAATATCAACCTAAGACAGGGCTCGTTGAATGACTCATCAAGACCCCATGACAGGTAAGATTATGCATCTGGTAGGAAATGACCTAAGACAGGCTCAGTCCTTCGTGCACTTTAAAATAAAAACGGGGAAGTTGTGGAAGCCCAGATGGGCCCTTTCCCCCCTGGCAGTTGCTATCTGCATATATGAGTAATTATACTGATTCTTCTGGTATGGCTACATTGGCATCTCGAAGTCTGGAGATTGCTCCTAGGATGCGTAGATGAAAGACCCTCCTACTTCTTAGAAAGTAAATATATGACTCTAAAGGTTTATGGTTTTATGACTCTAGAAAGCTTGCTTGACCATCCTATGTTAGGAATGTGAGCTATAGGTGGAAAACAAAGAAGTGGTACTATTTGTGTTCTGACAATGATTGATATGTTGTAAATGTATACGTAACCCTGTTGTACTCAATAAATGTATAAAAAATCCGTACTGAATAATAAAAATAAATAAATAAAAAATAAAAAAGACCAGCCTGAACAACATAGTGATGCTCTGTCTCCAAAGGAAAAAAAAAAAAACCCAAGATGAGAGGACTGGGGATATGTTGGTCAAAGAACACAGGAAGAATAAATTCAAGAGATCCACTGCAGAGCCGGGCGTGGTGGTGCACACTTGTAATCCCAGCATTTGGGAGGCTGAGACTGGAGGATCCGGGTTCGCGGCCAGCCTCAGCTGCTTAGTGAGGCCCTCCGCAACTTAGTGAGACCCTGTTTCAAAATAAAAGAATAAAAAAAAAAATAGGGCTGGGGGTATAGCTTGGAGGTAGAATGCCCCTGGGTTCAATCCCCAGTACCGAAAAAAAAAAAAAAAAAAGAGATCCACTGTACAGCATGTGACTATAATTAATAGCAGTGCATTATATACTTGAAAATTGCTAAAAGATTTGAAATGTTCTCACCACAAAAGAGGAAAGTATGTGAAATACTGCATATGTTAAATAGCTTGATTGAGCTATTCTACAATGTATATATACATCAAAACATCATGTTAAGAGCCAGGAGTAGTGGCACATTCCTGTAATCCCAGTACTTGGGAGGATAAGACAGGACTGCAGGTTCAAGACCAGCCTCAGCAACTTAGGGAGACTCTCAACAATCTAGTTTCCAAACAAAAATTAAATAGGGTTTGGGGTGTATCTCAGAGGTAGAATGCCCGTGGGTTCAATCCCCAGTACCACACACACACACACACACACACACACACACACACACACAAAATGTTATCTACCATAAATATACATAATTTGTATTTGTCAATTAAAAATTGTTTTTAAATGACCCCTAGATTAATCACATAACTGCAGGAAGCTAGAAGTCTGTCTCTAGCAGGAATAAGCTATGTGAAAGTTTAGCGATGATTCCCAAAAGTTAGTAATGTTTATCTTCAAACATTACTAATTCGTCTTAGAGAAACACTGGAAGCCGGGCGTGGTGGTGCATCTTGTAATCCCAGCATTTGGGAGCCTGAGATGGGAGAATCCGGGTTCGAGGCCAGCCTCAGCTACCTAGTGAGGCACTCCACAACTTAGTGAGACCCTGTTTCAAAATAAAGAATAAAAAATAGGGCTGGGGGTATAGCTCAGAGGTAGAATGCCCCTGAGTTCAATCCCCAGTACCACAAAAAAAAAAAAAAAATAGAAACACTGGATCTGTCACCCATGAACATAACTAATTGTTTTTGAAACACTCTTGTACTTTCTGCCTATATCATTCCTTGGAATAATGATATCCATACACTTCTGGAAACAACTTTCCTTTGTCTTCCAAGTACCAAGAAGCCTTCCTCCTTCCAGGGGGTTAGAAGTTCCTATTCCCTCTTGTGAATTTTATAAATGAAGCCATGTCCCAATTCTTCATTTCTGGTATCAAAAGAGACAATATCATTTAAGCTAGCATCCACCAACTTTTAGACTGGACTCAGGCTTCCATAGCTGGGCTAGAGGACTCGACTCTCATATGTCCCCATGGGCCACATGGTGGTACTGACCAGCAGTAACCAGCAGTGCCAGGCTGGGCTGGTACATCATGTCCCATCCCCCAGCCCTAGTATGCTAGTTCATTGGAGGGATGATGATAACGTCAGAGACTTTAATTTACATGAAAAAACTCAAAGGAGATTCATGAGTGGAGCTGGTAAGAGACCAGATTCCATGACAAGGCTGTGCCTCACAGAGGCAGCTTGGATTGCTATTCTATACAATACTCTGCTTTTAATCACCCTAATAGCCTTCTTGCTCTGTGTTTTATGTTTTGTTGTTGTTGTTGTTGTTGTTGCTCTTCTTCTTCTTCTTCTTCTTCTTCTTCTTCTTCTTCTTCTTCTTCTTTTAGCAGTGCAATAAATCAGCCAACAAGTATTTATTGGTCCAACAAATGAAGAACAAGAGAAATAGGAGTTAATTTTGTTGTGGAAAGTAACTAACACATGAAATAGCTAAAAATAAGATAAGACCAATAATCAAATATTAGATTGGTGATTCAGATTCTAAGGACTATAAGTGGTCAGAAAAGAGCTCTCTTGAGGAGATGGGAGCTGCCTGAAACTGCTCCAATAATATATTAAGAATGGCTTCAGAGCCAGGTGTGGTGGCGCATGCTTGTAATCCCAGCATTCGGGAAGCTGAGACCGGAGGATCCGGGTTTGCGGCCAGCCTCAGCTACCTAGTGAGGCACTCCGCAACTTAGTGAGACCCTGTTTCAAAATAAAGAATAAAAAATAGGGCTGGGGGTATAGCTC
>PVLC010049798.1:0-10279 GCA_004027655.1 Graphiurus murinus | reverse complement strand
GGGATTGAACTCAGGGGCATTCTACCTCCGAGCTACACCCCCAGCCCTATTTTTTATTCTTTTATTTTGAAACAGGGTCTCACTAAGTTGCCGTGGGCCTCACTAGGTAGCTGAGGCTGGCCGCGAACCCAGATCCTCCAGTCTCAGCCTCCCGAATGCTGGGATTACAAGCGTGTGCCACCACGCCCGGCTGAGCCCTGAGGTTATTATGCTTAGTGAAATCAGCTAGTCACTGAGGGGACCCAGAGTAGTCACATTCATAGAGACAGAAAGTAGAATTGTGGTGGGTAGAGGCTGGGCCATGGACGGGCTGGGAAGTCATTTTTTAATGGGTACAGAGTTTTAGTTATCCAAGAAGAAAAGAGTCCTGGAGATGGATGGTAGAGATGGTTTCACAAAACACGTGAGTACACTTAATGCCACTGCACCAACTGTGAGCTTCAAAATGTTTAAGACTGTAAATACTACATTACACACAATTCACCACAATTAAAAAAAAAAAAAAAAAAAAAAAAACCGTAACCAAATCTAGTTCAAAAACCCATGGTAGCTGGGCATGGTGGCTACAGTACTTGGGAAACTGAGACAGGAGGATCATAGATTTGAGGCCAGCATGTAGAAACTTAGCAAAAGCCTGTTTCAAATTAAAAAAAAAAAATGAAAAGGTCTGAGGGTGAAGTTCAGAGCTAGAAACCCCTGGGTTCAGTCCCCAGTACTGCAAAACCAAAACAAAACTACCTATTGTGCTGCCTATAACCCTTTCCTCCAAGAAGTAACCACCTTCTAACTGCTCTGCTCTCCTTTGGTTGACTTGCAACAGCAAATGACTCGGAGTCAGCAGATGGATGAACTTCTGGATGTCCTCATTGAAAGTGGAGGTAAGACTCGCTTCACATCCTGGTGTGGCCCTTTGCTGGGCGAGTCTGCTGAAAGGCAAGAAAAAAGCAAGAGGGGTCACCATATGTGCAAGAGAGTAAGGGTAACGGTGGACCAGGGAATATGGGCTAGACCTGGAAGGGAGTTATGCAGAAGGAGCTGATGGACAGTGATAAAATAGTAGAGCCAGCAGGTTGGAGCTGCTTCAAGTGACTGAGAAATTAGTGTCCTTGGTATTTAATAAGTGAGCTGTAGGGACAGAGAGCGGGAAATGCTGCCAGAAATGGAGATTTCAGAGGATGTAGTGTGTGGGATAAGATCCAGGGTGCGTCCAACAGAGTGCGAAGGCATCATAGCATTGAGGGGGAAGGCGAGGAACTCAGAGGAGGACGGTTCTGAGGATGCGGAGTCATCCAAGTGGTGAGAAGGCAGTGAAGTAGGGAATAGAGTTTTCAGGGGATGAGGAGGAGAGACCAGGAGGCCGGGGAGTCTGGAAAGGATTGGGCCCCTCAAAGCACTGAGGAATGATAAAAAGAGGATGTTTCCATCAGCATGCTCCCTGGCGTGACCCCGAATACCTGATGACCACAACTTAGAGGAAGATTTATTTGCACCAAATTCTAGAGGTTCCAGTCCCTGTAGGCCAGGTCACATGTGTGGCGCTCAGGGCATGGTGGCAGGAAGCACGGAGAGAAAGGGGAGGGGGCAAGGGACGTGTAATCTCCAAGGCCACACTTCCAATGACCCGCCTGCCTCCTGCAGCCAACCTTCCCTTACCACCCAGTGAACCCATTAACCCATCAATGAATTTATCCACGGATGAGATGAGAACCCTTGCCATTCAAACATTTCACCTCTGAACATTTTGTATTGTCAATACGTGAGTTCTTCCAGGAGACATTTTGTCTCCAAACCACCAAAAAGGGAGAGTTACAATCAGAGAAGTGATGGTGGGGTGCCACCCATGATCCTCTACCAGACCTGAGATAAATGGGCCCTGTGGAGGGTATGACAGAGGATGCCGTGTCTTCAGGGGACAGTTGGTGGCCAGGGAAAGGGGATGCAAAAGAACCTTCAAAGAATAGAGCTTGGTCATCACAAAGGGATCATTCCAGAACAAAAGGGCACTGGGAGAGACCAAAGAGAAGACGAATCAGGGATGTGGAGGGCAGTTTAGGGATGAGCCCGGGTAATGAGCACTCAGCATGGGAGCCAGGCCATCTTTTGTGTCTAATTGAAACTCGTGGCCAAGCGTGGTGGCATAGGCCTGTAATCCCAGTACTTGGGAGGCTGAGACAGAAGGATCGCAGGTTTGAGGCCAGCCTCACCAATTTAGTGAAACTCTATTTCAAAATAAAATAAAATAAAAAGGGCCGGGGAAATAGCTCAGAGGTAGAATGCCCCCCTGGGCAATCCCCGGTACCACCCCCCAAAAGGGTGCGACTCATTCATTCCAAAGTCTCATATCATACGGCATGCTCAATGTGAAGTGACTTAACAATTCGCTTTGTGGTTTGCCCACAGAAATGCCAGCTGATGCCAGAGAGGATCATTCATGTCTCCAAAAAGTCCCAAAGATACCCGGGCCTTCCCGAAGCCCCACTGCCATCCTCCCCAAGCCCCCGGCTTCCTTTGAACAAGCGTCTTCCGGAGGCCAGCTCGCCTTTGATCACTATGCTGCAGATTCTGATGAGCACCTGGAAGTCTTATTAAATTCCCACAGCCCCATAGGCAAGGTGGGCGACGTCGCGCTCCTCAAAATCGGGAACGAGGAGCCACCTTTCGACGGGATCTTGATGGACGGCTTCTCCGGGAAGGCCGCGGAAGACCTGCTCAATGCGCAGGAGATCTTGCCAGGCCCCCTCTCTCCAGTGCACACACACTTCTCGCCCTCCTCCGCCGACAGCAGCGGGCTGCAGCTGAGCTTCACGGAATCTCCCTGGGAGTCCATGGAGTGGCTGGACCTCACCCCACCAAGTTCCACCCCGGGCTTCAGCTCCCTGGCCACCAGTGGCCCCAGCATCTTCAACATCGACTTCCTGGATGTCACGGATCTCAATTTGAATTCGCCCATGGACCTTCATTTGCAGCAGTGGTAGAATGCCTTGATGCACTGCGCTAAAGAAAATCCATGGGAGTTCCATGGGGCGGGGGGAATTACCCCACCATAAGTGCTTTGGTTGTCCAAAGGAAGAAGACGAAAATTTGAAAAAAAAAAAAAAAAGAAGCAATGGAGACTTCTGTGGAGATCAACAAAAACAAACAGGAGTGCTTTTAAAAAATAATATATATATTGTAATATTTACCAACAACCAGTAACTGTTAATAGTTTCAGCAATGCATTCACAAATGTGCATTCACAAATGTGCATTCTCAAACGAAGAATGCCAAAAAAGAAAAAAAAATTTTTTCACTGCCTTTTCAAATATCAATATATTTTTTCTAGCCCATAGTTTTCCTCAGGCATAAGTTCACACTGTAAGCTTTTGTCATGAATTTACTAGACATACTGTGGTAGTGGGGGGGGGGCCATAAAGTATTTGGGAGTACCAGGGAAACTTCCTGTGTCTCCATTACCTCTCAAAAGAGCAGCCAGAGCGGGGTGTGGTGTTGCACGCCTGTAATCCTAGTACTTGGGAGGCTGAGACAGGATGATCACAGGTTGAAAGCCAACCTCATCATCTTAGTGAGGCCCTCTGCAACTTAGCAAGACCCTGTTTCAAAATAAGAAAATAAATAAATTGGGGCTCAGGGTATAGCTCAGTGGTTGCATGCCTCTGGGTTCAACTCCCAGTACAAATAAATAATAAACAAACAAACACGTATTAAATAAATAAGCAAGCAAGCAAACAGCCAGGCCCGGCTTTACTTAGGGAGTCCTTGAGGCAATAGAGGGGCAGAACCAATCCATTCCCAGGAAAGCAAAATCAACTCAATGTCCTTCTTTGATCCCCAAAACTGCCCCGATGGAGTTGTTCTAATCCTGGATGTTGTGGTCACTTATAACAACTACCTTGCACTGAGCCCAGAGAACTCCACCCACAACTGTTTTCCTTTTTTAGCCAATAACCCAGTCATTTCCCCCATCTCTGTCTGGTAAGCATTGCCTACCTAAGAACCTTGAAGCAAGAAAACCTCCTGCTGGGGAGGTAGATCCCCCAGATTCTGCCCCTGTAGTTCCAAAGATGTCTCTAGGCACAAGAAGCCATATCAGGGATAATTTAGACAAGACTAGAGAACAACCTTGTTTTACATATCTTGGAATGAATACCATGTATTACTATTACAGGACTATTACTTACAGAGGTCCAACTTCTTTTGTTTGTTGTTGTTTTCTTATTATGGGAAAGGGGGTTTGCCTCAGTTTCTCTTTCCCACTCCATTTTTCTTTTACGATATCAATCTTTTCTTCTCTTTTGAAGATCTTTCCTTTTCTCTCTTTTTTGACCTAACATTGGAAAGGGAGGATGTCTCAGCTCTAGCATGCTGCCATGCTCCTAACAGAGCCATTTTTATTTGTTTTGTTTTTTAAGAAAATTCTGAGTCCAGGTTCTCCTGCAGAATTCATTCTTAAAATGTACAATTTTTTTTTTTTCAAAAGGAGGTCACAAGAATCTCTGTAGGAAGAAGCTGGTGACTGGGTCCATTGGTCACAAAGCTCATTCGACTCTCCTTTGATTTACAAACAATCTTTGATTTGGGGAAATTGGAAATCATGATATTGCAAAGATAAATACGGATGATATTTACAAGAGAGAGTGTTTCAGGTCTGGGTTTCCAAAGGAAAGCACAATTGCACATTGGAAACGATGGGAGTAAAAAAAGACCACGGTCTAATAAGCATCCCTCATTACCTCCTGTGCTTTGGCAGGGAGTTGGGAGGAAAAACAAAAACCAAAAAACTCAAATCACGGGACAATCTCTCTAAGGCTCATGGTGGCTCTGATTCACCATTTTATAATGTTGCATGCTGTAGAAAGTAGCTATTGCTGTTGTGTTTGTTTGTTTTTAATTTAAGTCACTAAGGCACTGTTTTCTTCTTTTGTAAAAAAAAAATGTTGTTCACTGTGCACTTATAGAGAACATAATCAAAAATGTTGTGATTGTTTTAGAAGTTCTCCTTTTGATAAACCAAAGACTTAGAAGTCATTCCATTGTTAACTTGTAAAAAAAAAAAAATTGTGTGAACACAGAGTGTTTTTGGTGACTGCTACTCTGAAACCCGCTAGATCTTATTTGGGGTGGAGGGTGTGTATCCACACACATGGATACATATGTGCATGTTATGTGTGTATATTTATATGCACATACTATATGTGCGTACACACACACATATGCCTGTGTGCATGTAGCCTGAAGAGCAGTGTTCCAGAGTTGTATACCAGATGCCTTTAACCCTCGATGTGCTGTGAACGATACCTGGCCTTTCTCACTACGAGTTTCTGTTAATCAGACTACACGTTGCCTCTCTGTGTATGACTCGGGGCTCCAGCCCAGTGACTCACAGCCACTTGCTTACCACGAATGAGCTCCTCTTGGCAATGAACGTGGATGCAAACAGCTAGAACGGCTTCACCAGTCGTAGCTGCAAACAGCAATACAGTCTCTTGTCGAGGACTACATGAAAGGAACATGAAAATCATTTTACATTCCTTGATCAGCCTTGTGCCTGAAAAGATCCACATGGCAAACTTTCTTCTTTTGCTCATGTGTCAGTTGTCGGAACCAAAAAAAAAAGCTGGAAGGGAAAAATCTACTATGAAATTGAAGCGATGGAGAAAAGAGCGTATTGACACATTCCACACATCAGCTTGCTCCTCAGACGCCGACATGTTATTTGACGAAGCTCGCTGGTCGGTCCATTTTTGGTGTGCCACCTGGTGCTATTTGTATATGTCTAATCACCCTTACTTTCTTTGGAAAACAAACTCACATGGTATCCATTACTCTGAGGCCCTGGTCTGAATGTTAACTATTTTTTTTTTTCACTTTGGGAATCGTTATCGGAGGGATTTTCCTGATTAGCAGACTCTGAAAAGACTGTGCCTTTTCATTAGGATGTTTTTAGGATATTACTCAAGACTCACAGTAGACAAAAGATAAGATGTTTCCTATTTGCTACTGCAAAACAACCTAGTTAAAAGAGCAAATACCTGGATAACTGGTCCACCTCCCTCCCAGCTTCCATACCCCATATTTATCCTACGTCTTCGTAGCTCTGATGGGAGATTTGGGGGAGAAAGCTGGAGGTACTTGGGAGGGCAGGAATGAAGGAGGCAACTCCCAGTGGATCAGGAAATTCATGGCAACTCATCTATCTTTTGTTGGAGATTTTTATTTTAAATTCTTTCAAACTCTTAGCTATGTCTTCTTTGTGGTGGCAAATTGGGCATCGCTACAAGGTATCCAGAGGAATGGCCATTTTCATATTTTTATGCTCTTGCAGCATGAAGATGACTGCATATAGTTAAGATCCCTAGAACTCCCCATGGTCACGCAGAGCTGCAGACCTTTGAGGGCCACTCCTAGTGTGGTCATGGCCCAGTCGATCCTTACGTGCCTAATGGACAGAAATTTCACATGTGCAAGCACTGTGGGTAACCCAGTGCTCATTAGTAGTGACCCTGCTTCTAAAAATTATCTTGAGACCACACACATTGTATTATAAGGGAAAGAGAAGGAGGGAGAGATGGGAAGGAGGGAAGGAGGGAGAAAAGGAGTATGGAAGGGAGGAATAAAAGAAAGAAGGGAGGAAGGGAAGGAGGAAAGAAGGAAGGAAGGAAGGGAGAGAAGGAGAAGGAAATGGGGGGGAGGGGCATCCAATTTCTTAATCTATGAACCTCTTAGGTAGTGACTGTTCATCAACTAAGATATCACATTATGAAGAGTAAATCACAAATTTGTAAATTAAAAGCCATTTTTTTTTGGACTGGGGATTGAACCCAGGGGGATTCTACCTCTGAGTTATACCCCCTAGCTCTTTTTTAAAATTTTATTTTGAAACAAGATTTCACTAAGTTACCACACACTGACTCCCAACCTGCGATCCTCTTGTCTCAGTCTCCCAAATATTGGGACTACAGGCCACCATGCCTGGCAAGAAGCCATTCTTAACAATGCAAGGATTGTACCAGTAACTGTGGAGAACAGGACAGTGCTCACCTACATAGCTAAAGTTCTATGAACTGGCATCCCTATGCCACTCAAAATCATTTATTTCCAATCTGGAAAAAAAAAAAAAAAGATTACCTATCCCAAACATTTGAAATAATTCTTTTAAAAATGATTTACCTTAGATTCCATCTTCTAGAGCTTGTCTGGCTGCTGACTGCCACATCGAATTTACTCATCCAGTCAGTAATCATTTGATGCTTATCATGCGCAAAGTCCATAAATCGTCATATATCCAATGCTGACTTGATTCAACACAGAATGCTTGGATGGCAAATGATTTGAGGAGTTGCAGTTCCTCTAAGCAAGAACACTGGGAGTTTCCCACTCCTCAGACGAGAAACCTTTTAGCTATAAAAATAAATAAATAAATAAATAAATAAATAAATAAATAAATAAATAAAAAGGATTCTTGTCTTCATCTCGGTAATCAAATGGCAGTGGTCTCTGTGAGAGTTTCAGAGATTGTTCTGATTGCCAGATACAGAAGTCCTTTGACAATAAGGGAAGAGTGGAGGGAATATTTTACTTTTTGTCCTACCTCTAGCCTCAGTCATCATAAAAAGCTCTCTGGATGAAAGAGACACTTAGGATGGGGAAAGGCAGACATTGGTGGTGAGCCTCCAGCTTTTAAGAGGAAAGCTTCAAAGAGTGGAAGAATAATTTGGCTTCCCCCTTCTCTCCAGGATTTTGCTGAATTCCTTGCAGCAAAAAGCCCACAAATGCTGGAACACGGCTTGCTATTGGGTATGAGAAAACTTGGAATAGAAAGTCTAGGGTCATTTTCCCACAAATCTATTATAAACACACAGGGTGGCTCAGATGCCTATACAGTTGATGCTTTACAAGACAAATGATGCTAATAGACATATAGAGTCCAGGTCCTACAAAAAGATAATCCTATAGAGATGAGAACTGGCCAGTTGTGTTAAGAAGCCCTGACTAGATTGAGACTATCCATGGAGAGATGCTTTTAAGATAGGATGGGATTTGGGAAGAATTTCATATCTGCCAGGGATATTGTACTAGGAATCATTGGATTAGATATCATGTGAGTAAGTTCTCTATTGACTTTAAGATTCATTGATTTTTTTTTCTTATGGATTAAGACAAACTTGTGCTTATTTTAACCACCTGCTCCTATCGTGGACACTGGTAGGATGTGTTCCCTACAGATGATTTAATTGCTCCTAAGTGTTTATGGAAAAGGGAGTATAGTAATGGGGATCCTGAAAGCTATTTAAATGTTTTCCAAAGGAACTAGACCCATGTTGCTCCCCAGAGCTCAATTTCAATGGTCTTGCAGTGAGGACCAAGGCAATGGATTTCTGGGTGCTTAAAATCCTCCTTCAGTGAAGAACAATGGAGCGAGCATGCATTGTCTGGGAACCCCTGTGTGGTGGTGTGTTCATGTTGGTGTCCTTTGCTCAACTTTATCTAACAAGAAAGAAACGTAGGTTACTGGAAAGACCAAAGAAGCAATGGCTAAGATACCAAAGTTGGCATGTGTTCTTTTTTTTTAAATAAAAAAATGCATATATTTTTAAATAAAATGTTTATTTTAAAGAGATGGAAGCCTTTTTTTCCTTGACCACACAATATACCCAGTCCCTGTGCTATGCTCTTTACGTGCATTATTTCCTTTTATCCTACAGTCCTGTGAACTGGTATCATTATTATCTCCATTTTGCAATTGAAGAAACTGAGGCTTAGAGGGGCTAAGTAAATTGCATAGAATTATGTAACTTAAAAAAATGGCAGAGCCAAGAATCAGATTTTGTTTTTCGTATCTCCAAAGCCCGTGATCTTAAGCACTGCATACCCTGCCTACACTTACTACTGACAAACTAATACAGTGAGCGCTTTTGCAAAACAGTTTCTCAAGGTTACATTAGTGTGGCCAGTAAACACACACACACACACACACACACACACACTGTATTAGTCATCTTTTTTGTAGCTGTGACCAAAATACCAACAAGAATAACTCAGAGGAGGAAAGGTTTATTTGGCTTGTTGTTGTAGAGGTTCAGTCCATGGCTAGACAGCTCCAAGGCAGACACATCGTGGCAGCAGGGCGTGGAGAGAGAGGAAGGACCAGAGACCACACCCCTAGTGACCTAACCCCTCTAACCACGTTCCTCCGGCCCATAGTTACCACCAGTGAATCCATTCCAATGACTAAGTCATCAAATGGCTTACCTGCTGATGAAGTTAGAACCCTTATGATTCAGTTATTTCACCTCTGAATGCTGCTGCGTTGCCAATGCACGAGCTTTTTGAAGAGACATTCCAGATCCAAACCCTAATACACATGCAGACACCTTAACTGACCCAGTGCTTTCAACAGCTTAGCGAAGGAGCAAACCAAGTAACATATAGAATAAATTATGCATCAGGATGGCCACAAATAGCCTCCTAAGTAAGACCTAGTTTTTGCCTGCTTTTCTCTCCTAAATGTAGTCATGCCTGCCATTTTCTCATTGGTGAATATATAACCCACCATAAAGAACTGTGATACTGTGAAATGAGTTCTGGGCCAGGGGTCTCAAACTCTGGTTTAGAAGAGAATTGATCTTTCTCTACACCATGGCTTGGCCTTCCCTTGCATTGGTCTGACTTTCTGGTAGATATACTCCATGTGAAAGCAACAAGATCCTGAGTTGCCAGAAGCTTCAAGTGTAGTAATTACAGCACAAAGCGAGTTTCTCATCCCAGTGAGTCTCAGCAGACATCTCTCACCAGCTCTCAGTGGTCTGGACAGGTCAGGACCATTCCTGAACTGGTCTCTATGGCCATGAATTAGTTTGATATAACATAGGTGCCCTCCTCACTCTATTGACATGAGACCTTGAAGGGAAATGATAAGCTGGGCATGGTAGCACACACCTGTAATCATAAGGCTGAAACAGGAGGATCACAGGTTCAAGGCCAGCCTCAGCAATTTAGCAAGACTCTCAGCAACTTAGTGAGACCCTGTTTCAAGATTTAAAAATAATAATAATAATAAAGGCTGGGGGTGTAGCTAGGTAGACTGCCCCTGGGTTCAACCCCCAGTACCAAAAAGGGGGGATGATGAGTAACACAGTATACTGGACTACTTAGGGGGACAAAATTGAAGGTGGTGATATAAGAGACTGTTGCAGTAACCCAGACAAGAGACAGAGAGTGGCCTCTACCAAGAAAATGGGAGTGCGGAGGGAGAGACAAATGTAGGTATATTAGTCAACTT
>PVLC010049797.1:0-10171 GCA_004027655.1 Graphiurus murinus | reverse complement strand
AGCTACACCCCCAGCCATATTTTTTATTCTTTATTTTGAAACTGAGTCTCACTAAGTTGCGGAGTGCCTCACTAGGTAGCTGAGGCTGGCAGCGAACCCGGATCCTCCGGTCTCAGCCTCCCGAATGCTGGGATTACAAGCGTGCGCCACCACGCCCGGCTTTTTATTCTTTTGTTTTGTTTTGTTTTGTTTTTTGGCGGTACTGGGGATTGAACTCAGGGGCATTCTACCTCCGAGCTTACCCCCAGCCCTATTTTTTATTCTTTATTTTGAAACCGAGTCTCACTAAGTTGCGGAGTGCCTCACTAGGTAGCTGAGGCTGGCCGCGAACCCGGATCCTCCGGTCTCAGCCTCCCGAATGCTGGGATTACAAGCGTGCGCCACCACGCCCGGCTATTCTTTATTTTGAAACAGGGTCTCACTAAGCTAAGGAGTGCCTCACTAGGTAGCTGAGGCTGGCGGAGAACCCAGGTCCTCTTGTCTCAGCCTCCCAAATGCTGGGATTAGAAGCGTGCGCCACCGCGCCTGGCTATATTGGTACCTATTATAGGAGCTAAATTTATTTAAAGTGCTCCTGACTTGGTTTCCTTTTCATATTTACACATTTTTTCCCTCTAATTCTCACATACATTTAATGTGGCATGGGACACTAAGGCTTGTTTTCTGGTGATGTGTGACAGACTTATCCTTGTTTTCCTTTCTAAATTGCTACACCCCCAACCCTATTTCTTATTCTTTATTTTGAAACAGGGTCTCACTAAATTCCGGAGGGCCTCACTAAGTAGCTGAAGCTGGCCAGGAACCTGCGATCCTCCTGTCTCAGCCTCTCAAGTACTGGAATTACAAACATGTGACACCACGCCCAGCTTTTGTGTGTGTGTGTGTGTGTGTGTGTGTGTGTGTGTGTGTGTGTGTGTGTGTGGTACTGGGGATGGAAATTCTACCTCCAAGCTACATCCCCAATCCTACTTTTTATTCTTTATTTTGAAACAGGGTCTAAGTTGCGAAGGGCCTCACTCAGTAGCTGAGGTTGGTGGAGAACCCGGATCCTCCCGTCTCAACCTCCCAAGTACTGGGATTACAAGCGTGTGCCTCCACACCTGGCTTGCCCAGCTTTCTTTCTAAGATTTTTGTAGAAGTAAGAAAAGATGAAGGTAGTGTTTTAACATTCAGAACTTGACTGTTTACTGGATCTTTTTTTTTCCCCCTCCCCTGCAGGACAACTTTCCCATTGCTTATTTCCCTTGAGAGAAACAGTAACAATTACTGGGAGCCTCCTGCTTCTGAAGGACTCACTACACATTCCTGCTCTCTTTACTCCAACTTGCTCAATCACCACAACAATCTTGTGGGAATGGGGTTTTTATTTTTATTTATAGCTGGGCACTGAGGCTCAAGGTCAGGGATCTTGCCTGAGATGATCCTGCGTGAATAACAGACAAGCTCTTCCCCATGTGATCAATTTTGGCTTATCTACGCTTCTGCCAGGCTTCAAAACTTCGTAGGACCATCAATTAAAAAAAAAAAAAAAATCCGCCGAGTGTGGTGGTGCACGCTTGTAATCTCAGCATCTGGGAGGCTGAGACCAGAGGACCCGGGTTCGAGGCCAGCCTCAGATACCTAGTGAGGTACTCCGAAACTTAGTGAGACCCTGTTTCAAAAACAAAGAATGAAAAATAGGGCTGGGGGTATAGCTCGGAGGTAGAATGCCCCTGAGTTCAGTCCCCAGTACCACAAAAAAAAAAAAAAAAAAAAAAAAAGAAATCCTAGATAGAGTCTCATGTTTGACATTATAGGCATTGGAAAGCGTGAGAGGAAAAGTATTCTGCTTCTCAAACTTCTAGCCCACAAGCAACTAAAAATATGCAAAATCTGATCATTGATGAAAAATACATGTTACTTGCTATAAATGGCACTGAATGGTAAAAATAAAAGTAGGAACACCATGTCCAAACCATCCACACAGCTTTGCCCTGACATATGGTTGTGTTTATGGTTTCAGGGGAGATACTAAAAATAACAAGAAAGGACACAGACTTGTTTAAAGCACCATTTTTAAATATGTGTAGTGTATATGGATGAGCACAAAACCAAGTATTATTTAACGTGGCCGTGATTTTTTCAGATGCATTTTTCTTGAAAACTTGTCTTCTACTTACATCATTTTTCTTGAAATAGCCTTTCATCGCAGAGCACATTTTTATTGATTATCTGGTTTTATGGACACTTTTCAAGAAGCAACAGTTTATGACCTACGAATGTTGGAAATTCCCCAGAAGTTCTGGGGTTTTTGGAAAATCTGAAGATGTTCATGTTTCTAATTTTTGAAAACATTTGCAGCGTTAATGTAATGTGGCTTTTAAAATACCACCTGCCTTTTAAAGGCCATCTTACATTTAGTCACAAATTGGGAGAGTTGTTAAAAAATATTTGTTAAATGAAAAATTAGATACTGACCAAATACTAGGACTGATCAGCAGGTTATTTTTGTCACCAATAACTATGTGCTTAGCCCTATTGGACTGATTCATATTAAATTGAAAGAGTAAATTTTCTCTTTTACTAATTTATTGCTCAAACAAGCATGCTGTTGGTTAACAAACAAGAGCTATGAGGCAAGGCGTGGTGGTGCACACTTGTAATCCCAGTATTTGGGAGGCTGAGATAGGAGGATCACAGATTCAAGGACAGCCTCAGCAAGTAGTGAGGTTCTCATCAACCTAGTGAGACCCTGATTCAGAACAAAAACAAAATAGACCTGAGGATTTAGCTTGGAGGTAGAATGCTTCTGGGTTCATTCCCCAGTGCCACAAAAACAAACAACAACAAAAAACTACCAAAAGCTACAAGTTCCTCTATTTGATAACCAGGCAACCACATTTTTCTTCTACCAGAACTATTTTTTTTCTCCTTACAAGTTTACTTTTATATGAATAGATTCCTAAACTGAATTTTTTTTCTCTAATTCAGTTACTTTTAATATACTAGAGCTTCCTTAGCTCTTTCTCACACACTTAATAGCTAATTATCACAGAGAATCATCAGTTGAGAGTCAGAACTTGGCTATAATGCTGACTAAAATCACTGGCCCAGAGCCAAGTGGCACCCTCGTTCCCACATTTGCTATGTTTGGAGTGTTAGATAACTATCACCTCCAGTTCTCATGCTCTTTAATTATAAAGTACTGCAAGTCCTCCAGACAAGTAAGGACCGGAGCAAAGATAAAAACTTAAACAAATTTTTTTAATGGTTTCCAATGACTCTCTTTAATTACAAAGGTTAAACATCTACTAGGTTATTCCAGAATTACTACTGAAATATTTCACTTGGCACTCTTTTGTCAAAAAGTAAATATTGAGGGGAGTAAGGTGTGAGGTGTCAACTTAGATACATGGCAGAAAAGTGTCTGAGACCACATTGTGAGCAAACAATCTAACAAAAACAACAACAAAAATCTGGTCTAAATGAAAAAAAGAAAAAAAAAGGGGATTTGACAGAAACTCTGTATCATTTAACTCATTTTAACTTCAATTGTAGATTTAGGTGGGAAACAGATTATAGAGCTGAAACTTCAAGTGTGAACAAAATGTGAAAGTATATATATATTTTGCAGTACTGGAAACTGAACCCAGGGGCATTGTACCTCCAAGTTACACCCCTGACCCCCCCTCCCTTTTTTTTTTATTCTTTAGTTTGAAACAGGGTCTCACTTCGTTGTGGAGAGCCTCACTAAGTAGCTGAGGCTGGCAGCGAACCTGCAATCTTCCTGTCTCTGCCTCCCAAGTACTGGGATTACAAGCATGTGCCACCATGCCCAGCTAAAGTATATGTTTTTTAAGCTGTCATGAATCAGAAAATTTCTAGTGAGAGGTTGGAATGAAGAAACTAGTAAAGAAATATATGATTGAAAGCTCTAAATGGGGACAGAAAAGCTCAATCATGTTAACATTTGTTGTGTCTGCTGTCTTTTGTTTTCAGTACTGGGGATTGAACTCAGGGGCATTCTACCTCCGAGCTATACCTCCAGCCCTATTTTTTATTCTTTATTTTGAAACAGGGTCTCACTAAATTACGGAGTGCCTCACTAGGTAGCTGAGGCTGTCCTTAAATCTGGATCTTCCGGTCTCAGCCTCCCAAATGCTGGGATTACAAGTGTGCGCCACCACACCTGGCTTGTCTGCTGTCTTTTTTATTTTTTTTTTGCAGTACCGGGGATTGAACCCAGGGGCATTCTACCTTCGAGCTATACCCCCAGCCCTATTTTTTATTCTTTATTTTGAAACCGAGTCTCACTAAGTTGCAGAGGGACTCACTAGGTAGCTGAGGCTAGCCGCGAACCCGGATCTTCCGGTCTCAGTCTCCTGAATGCTGGAATTACAAGCGTGCGCCACCACGCCCGGCTTGCTGTCTTTTTAATTTAAAATTATGAACTATAAATTTATAAATTATGAGCTATTTCAAATATACTGAGCATAATATAACAATGAAATTTCTGTTATCATTTTCTTTTCTTTTTTTTTTCCTGTGGTATTGGGGATTGAACGCAAGGGCATTCTACCTCCGAGCTATACACCCAGCCCTATTTTTTATTCTTTATTTTGAAACAAGGTCTCATTAAGTTGCAGAATGCCTCACTAGGTAGCTGAGGCTGGCCACTAACCCCGATCCTCCCGTTTCAGCCTCCCAAATGCTGCGATTATAAGAGTACACCACCACACCCGGCTTCTGTTACCATTTTCTGCAGTACTAGAGATTGGGCCCAGGACCTCACATTGCTAAGAGAAGCACACTACCACTGAGCTACATCCCCAGTCCTTTTCAAGTTTTGTTTTGAGACAAGGTCCTGCTAAATTGCTCTGGCTTTGAGCTTACGATCCTTCTGCCTCAGCCTCCCGAGTTGCTGGAATTATAGGTGTGCACCATCACATCCAGCTGTTATTCTTTACTTACATGGCATTATAGATGACAGGATGCTGGATATAGTTACATCTAATTTCCAAATTACATTCGGGCATAGTGGCATATGCTTGTAATCCCAGTACTTGGGAGGCTGAGACAGGAGGATTGCAGGTTCACGGCCAGCCTCAGCTACTTAGTGAGACCCTCCGCAACTTAGTGAGACCCTCTTAGCCTGTTTCAAAATGAAGAATAAAAAATAGGGCTAGAGGTGTAGCTTGGAGGTAGAATGTCCTTGGGTTCAATCCCCAGTACCAAAAAAATAAATTTATGATGGTAAGCTGGTTCCCCCGAAAGATTTAAAAATTACCTGCCCTCAGAGAGGCAGTCATTATGAGCATGGCCAAAATGTGGAAAATTATCTCAGAATAAATACCCTCTGTTTTTTTGTTTTTGTTTTGTGTCTGTGTGTGTGTGTGTGTGTGTGTGTGTGTGTGTGTGTGTGTGTTGGCATTGGGGATTGAACCCAGGGGCATTCTTCCTCTGAGCTACACCCCAGCCTTATTTTATTTTTATTTTGAAAAGGCTATCACTAGCTGGGCATGGTGGCACAAGCTTGTAATCCCAGCGTTTGGGAGGCTGAGACAGAAGGATCCAGGTTCGCAGCCAGCCTCAGCTGCTTAATGAGGCCCTCTGCAATTTAGTGAGACCTTATTTCAAAATAAAAGATAAAAAATAGGGCTGGAGCTGTAGCTCGGAGGTAGAATGCCCCCAGGTTCCATCCCCAGTACCAAAAAAAAAAAAAAAAAAAGCTATCACCAGGTTACTGTGAGTTTCACTACTTGCTGAGACTGTCCTTGAACCTGATATCCTCCTGTCTTAGCCTCCCAAGTACTGGGATTAGATAGGTATGAGCTATCATATCGAGCTAAATTTTTTTTTTTTTTTTAATTTGAAACAAGGTCTCTCTAAACTGCTGAAGTTGACCTTGAACCTGCAATCCTCCTGTCATCCTCCCAAGTACTGGGATTAACAGGTGTGTACCACCACGCCAAACTCTGGTCCCTACTAATTCAGATGAACAGTATAGTAAAGAGTCACTGTCTCAGAAGCGACTGTAGCACAAAAACCAGAGAGACTCCATCGTGTTCCAGGCTGTGTGGGGGCAGGTGGCTCAGTGCACTGAACAGACTTGGGCCTAGGGTTTGCCTTCTAAACTGGGTGCCTCCCAAGACTGTTTTTGTATTCAACAGGAAAGTGTGTGGGCATAGAAATACCGCTACAACGTCACAGTCCAAATAAGCATTTGGTCATTTGAAAGAAACATCTGGAGACCAGAAAAATAATCAACTTAAAATTTCAACACTCCTAAGGACCAGGATACAAATGTAAAACTTTTCCTTCCAAATTAGCTTTCTTTTCTCCACAATCCTCTTCTTTTTCTGGTCTTCTTGAAGCAGTGTTTCTGAGGTATGTGTTCCATGTCTCTTCTTGAGTTCTGAAAATTGCCAGCTGCAAATCCTAACATGTCAAGGGCTCAGCTATATTTGCCCAACCAAGAAAAGGTAAAAAGAGAGTCACAGAGCCAGTAAAGATGGTAAACATGTTTCTACGCTCTTGATGTGCTGTTTATGAAGAGAAGTCATTTGAAGACTTTCATAAGCCCCAAAGTTCATTTTGCTCTCCCTTTAAGTACAAAGCACAGATGTTTGAGCATGTTGGAATTTGAAGTTTGGAATTTTTGGAAGAGGCAGTGTGTGGGCAGGGGACTAGCACCATGGGCAGGTGGAGAGGTTCTGCAATTTTCACAAAATGAGGTAAAGGAAGAGCTCTGGGCCTAGAAGCTTAATCAAAACTTCCAGAGGCTTCCATGAGAATGTGCTAAGCAAAACAAGGGCATTGGACTTCTTCTTGTGATATAAAGACATTTGATAATTCAGCCTCTTTTGAAAATAGGCAGAAAAGTGTGTGCATAAAATTCTGTATGAAACCAATGATAATATAAAGTAGTTGTTTAACAAAAAAACTAGGGAATTTCACATAAAGGCAGAGGCTTTGCTTAAAATAAAAATTCACTATTTAAAAAATAAGAGCCGGGCCGGGCGTGGTGGCACACGCTTGTAATCCCAGCATTCGGGAGGCTGAGACCAGAGGATCCGGGTTCGCGGCCAGCCTCAGCTACCTAGTGAGGCCCTCTGCAACTTAGTGAGACTCGGTTTCAAAATAAAGAATAAAAACAGGGCTGGGGGTATAGCTCGGAGGTAGAATGCCCCTGAGTTCAATCCCCAGTACCGCAAAAAAATAAAAAATAAGAGCCGGGTGTGGTGGCGCATGCTTGTAATCCCAGCATTTGGGAGGCTGAGACTGGAGGATCCAAGTTCACGGCCAGCCTCAGCTACTTAGTGAGGCACTCCACAACTTAGTGAGTTAAAAAGGTTAGTGAGACCCTGTTTCAAAATAAAGAAAGAAAATAGGGCTGGGGGTATAGCTCAGAGGTAGAATGCCCCTGAATTCAATCCTCAGTACCGCAAAAAAATAAAAAAATAAAAAATAAGAAACACTTAGAATGATAAGACTGAGGCTGGGTGCAACAGTACTCACCTGTAGCCTCAGTGACCTCAGAGGCTGAGGCAGGAAGATCACAAGGTTGAGGTCGGCCTCAACAATTTATCCAGACTCTCTCTCAAAATAAAAACGTAAATTGGGTGTGGTGGCGCATGCCTGTAATCCCAGTACTTGGGAGGCTGCGACAGGAGGATTGCATGTTCTCAGCCAGCCTCAGCAATTTAGGGAGACTCTCACTAAAATAGGTCTGGGGGTGTAGCCCGGAGGTAGAAGGCATCTGGGTTCCATACAAAAATAAATAAAATAAAAAGGTTAGGAGATGTAGCTCAGAGGTGGAATGACCTTGGGTTCAATACCCGATGCCACAAAAAGAAAAAACAACCCTGAAAAAGATTTTGAAGTTTCCCTATTGCTGCTTTTGTTTCCAAAATAAACATCCTGAGCCGGGTGTGGTGGTGCAAGCTTGTAATCCCAGTATTTAGGAGGCTGAGACAGGAGGATCCCAGGTTTGTAGCAAGCCTCAGCTACTTAGTGAGGCCCTCGGCAACTTAGTGAGACCTTGTTTCAAAATAAAGAATAAAAAAATAGGGCCGGGGGTATAGCTCGGTAGTAGAATGCCCCTGAGTTCAATCCCCAGTACCGCAAAAAATAAAATAAAATAAAATAAATAATAATAATAATAAATAGGTGTAGCTCAGAGGTAGAATGCCCCTGGGTTCAATCCTCAATACCACACACACACAAAAACAAAAAATAAAAGCAAACATCCTTCCCTCTATTTCCACCCAATATTTGATAATTTTTTTTTTTTCTTTTGCGGTACTGGAGATTGAACTCAGTGGCATTCTACCTCCAAACTGCACTCCCAGTCCTATTTCTTGTTCTTTATTTTGGAACAAGGTCTCACTAAGTTGCAGACGACCTGAGTAACTGAGGCTGGCCGTGAGCCTACAATTCTCCTGTCTTAGTTTCCCAACTTCTGGCATTACAAGCATGAGCCACCATGCCCCACTGAGAAAAAAAAAATGTTTTCATTAAACATACTCATCTCTACTCTCCCATTCAATTACTACTAACCAAATGTAGCTATTTTATCTTTATTTAATTTTTATGTGTGTGTTGTGTGGTACTGGGGAAGAGACTGAACCCAAGTACACTCTACCACTCAATTATATCTCAGCCCTATTTATTTATTCATATTGGTACTAGGGATTGAACCCAGAGGCATTTTTCCTTCAAGTTATACCCCAGCCCTTTTTTATATTTTATTTTATTTTTTTGTGGCACTGGGGATTGAACCCAGAGGCATTTTACCTTTGAGCACACCCCCAGCCCGATTTTGTTTCTTATTTGGAAATAGGGTCTCACTAGGTTGAAGAGAGTCTCACTGCTTATTGAGGCAGTCCTCGAACCTGCGATCCTCCTGTCTCAGCCTCCCAGGTACTGGGATTACAAGCATGTACCACCACACCCGGTTTATATTTTATTTTGAAACAAGGTCTTGCTAAGTTGTTGAGGGTCTTACTAAGTTGCTGAGACTGGCCTCGAACTAGTGATCCTTCTGTGTCAGCCTCCCAAATGCTGGGATTACAGGTTTGTGCCATCATGCCCAATTAGCCCTCTTTATTTTGAGACAGGATCTTGCTAAACTGCCCAGGCTGGCCTCAAACTTGCAATTCTCCTATCTCACCCTCCCGAGTTGCTGGGATTACAGGCCAATGCTACCATATCAGGCCAAATATGGTTATTTAAGTTAAAATTAAACTGAACTTGGACCACCAAAGCCTGTAATTCCAGTATTTGGGAGGCTGAGACAGGAGGATCACGGGTTCACAGCCAGCCTCAGCAATTTAGCCAAGCCCTCTGCAATTTAGTGAGACTGTTTCAAAATAAAATAATAACATAAGGCTGGGGGGTGTAGCTCAGAGGTGAAATGTCCCTGGGTTCAACCCCTGGTAATAAAACAAACAAAAAATTAAAGAACAAGCAATTTATTTCTTCAGATTTTCTCGCCATATTTCAAGTAATAATAGCCATCCATGCCTACTGGTTACCATATTGAACGACATAAAACATTCATCATCACAGAAAGTTCCACTCTTTCACTATTTCTAGAAGATTGAGAATTTTCCTACTATTTAGCTGGGCATGGTGGCACACACCTCTAAACTTGGGAGTCTGAGACAGAGGATCTCAGGTTCATGGTCAGTCTCAGCAACTTAGTGAGAGACCCTGTTTCAAAATTAAAAAAAAAAAAGAAAAGAAATGAAAGAGAGAGAGAGAGAGAGAAGGAAAGAAAGAAAAGAAAAGAAAAGAAAGAAAAAGTGGACTGAGGGTATAGCTTGAAGAGAAAATGACCCTGGCTTCAATCTCCCGGACCAAAAAAAAGAATTTTTTTTTTTTTTAAAACGTGTGTGTAGGGTACTGGGGACTGAACCCAGAGGCATTCTACCTCTGAGTGACACTCCCAGATCTATTTTATTTTTTATTTGGAAACAAGATATCACTAAGTTGCAGAGGGCCTTAATAAGTTGCTGAGGCTCACTGCAAACTTGCAATCTTCCTGTCTTGGCCTCCCAAATACTGGAATTACAAGCCCTACTATGCCTGGCTTAACTTTTTTTTTTTTTTTCTGGTACTGGGGATGGAACCTGGGGGCATTCTACCTCCAAGCTACAGCCCCAGCCCTATTTTTTATTCTTTATTTTGA